>VJMH01006304.1:0-36287 GCA_009835185.1 Aphanomyces stellatus | reverse complement strand
AACAACAACAACACCCCCTCCATCAAGCAAGATGAAAACCTGCCCTGAACTCTCCTACGACGTCGACCCCAAGGTCATGCTCTTTGCACTCAAGTTCCTCAACTCAGCCCCCAAGGAAAAACTCATGCTCGAGCTCGACATGCCCGAGACCATCGCCAACAAGGTGATTGACCAGCGCGACTTTGGCGGGTACCAGAACCTCGACGACGTCTTCGAGAAGAAGCTCATGCGCAAGAAGAAGTTTACGACCTTCCGCGACTGCCTCTTGGCCTACGCCAAGGACAACAAGCCAACACCCAAGGCCGATGGCGATGAAGAGGGTACCGAGAATGGCAAGACCAAGAAGGGCAAGAAGGGCAAAGGTGGCGCTGCCACCAAGGCCCAAGCCGAGGCCATGTTGGCCCAACAAAAGGCCGAGCGGCCCGTGTTCAAGGAAACCGAACCGCTGAGATTGCGATTCGGCTACTTGTTGGCGCCGCCACCGAAACCTGTGGTCGATGTCGAGCCTGAAGTCGTCCAACCCATTTGTGCCGTGTAATATTTAATCAACTCGTGTCCAGCAGTGGGCATTTTTTCAGCCATGGTGGATGTTGGATGCCACCAAGGATTCGTTGTCGACACTGCTGCTGTAGGGAGGTCGATTTGCTGGCTGTCATTGTATGTAGGCTCAGGACGATCAACCACTGCGTCGTGAGTTTATGGCGAGTCTATTTAAGTTGTGGGCTGCAGTGGCGCGATGAATAGACTGGCTTGATTGCAGAGTGAGCGACCACCCACGATGTAAATGGTCTGATTTGATGGTACGATCTCATTTGTGTTGTTTCGGTGCATCGTTTCGAACATACGAGATGTACTGCAAGCATCAGACGCAACAACCTATTTCTGTGTGGGCAACAGCAACTCGGGCCTCCCTGTAGTCTACTCGTCCGCTAAAAACCATATGTCCGCCAAAACTATACGTTCGACGACGGACGCGCTAAAGGACGCACATGGAAAGATAGTCTTTGGCGACAGTAATTGGTGGACAAACTTACTACCTGTATGGACGTGCGACGCAACGATTTGAATCTTTGGCATGCAATTCGAATCTAGTTTCATTGCATTCACCCCGAATGCGGACAAGACAACATTGGTTATGCGACACAAGAATATTTGGGAAATGGTACAATCAATTCAACGGAATCTGATAGACACACGGACGAGGGCATACCTGACGACAAGGCAGGCCTCAATAAATACTACGCTACACTAATGGGCTGGGCGGTCTCAATCTCAATCTCGACTTCCTCCAACACGGGCTTCGGGGGCGGAGCCATCAAATACCCAAACCGGAGCAACAGCGGTTCGGTTTCCTTGAACACGGGCCGTTCGGCCTTTTGTTGGGCCAACATGGCCTCGGTTTGGGCTTTGGTGGCAGCACCGCCCTTGCCCTTCTTGCCCTTCTTGGCCTTGCCATTGGTTTCCTCCTCTTCGCCATCGACCTTGGGGGACGGCTTGTTGTCCTTGGCGTAGGCCAAGAGGCGGTCGCGGAAGGTCGTAAACTTCTTCTTGCGCATGAGCTTCTTGTCAAAGACGTCGTCGAGGTTTTTGTACCCGCCAAAGTCGCGTTGATCAATCACCTTGTTGGCGATGGTTTCCGTCAGCTCAAGTTCCAAAATCAACTTTTCCTTGGGGGCCGAGTTGAGGAACTTGAGCGCAAAGACCATCACCTTGGGGTCCACTTCGTAGGTAAGTTCAGGGCAGGTTTTCATCTTGCTTGATGGTTGTTGTTGTTGTTGTTGTTGCTGGGGGGGGTTTCGAGTAAATCTGAAAGTGAGAGTTGAGGAGATGGCCAAGCTGGCAAGGAACGATCGGACACGAGGGGGCGCCTCCGTTTCCATCGTCGAAGAAGATGTGCTGGGGAAAACCCTTGCTTAAAATCCAGCCACTGACAGGCGTCCATTTTACGATGTCAACCTTCGCGAGTGCCACTGACTTGGGATTTGTATGCTCTTCTTTTAGCAACTTCAACTTGGTTGCGAACAAACGGTCGTCTTGATAAAAAAGAAGCCACTTTATTTTTTGCAAAAACGTAGGTTCTAGAACGCTGCACACATTCCGTTGCGAAATCAGGCCAATCACAGGGCGTTGTTTGAAATCGATCCAATCAAATTACCGAATTTTAAAAAGCAGCATGCTTGAAGTGCAACTTCAAGCCGAAACCCCTGGAATGCTAGTCGTTGCCACGGCCAGGACCGCCATGGTTGTTTGAGCCGAAGTGTGGTTGCCTTCATGCGCGCCCCAAGCAGCCAAAACGAGTGGCCAGAATGGATTGTGCAGCTCGATAGTGGACCACCAGAGGCCCGCCGTGGGGATACAGTACCACTTGTGACAAGGGAGTAGGCCAGAAATACGACCAGACTCCTCTTTGCAAATATCTGTTCGGAAAAGGCACAGGTGTGACGTTGCTCTGAGATTATATCGACGTACGCGTTCTTGTGGTCATCGCGTAACGTGGAAAAATTTGAAAGGACGCGTCAAGAGCAAACGCCCTTGTGATGTGCCATACCCCCCCAAGGCGTCTTTGACATCTCGTGGACGGCAGTGTCCTGTCCCCTTCCTCGCGCCATTGCGACAGTCCATTGCCCTGTCCGTTGGCAAGCTTCTTGTCCAAGGGTTGAGTACTACCGACTATCCATGACGCACTGCCAACGCGGCGGGGATGGGCACCTGGTATGTCTTTGTATCGTAGGTGAAGTCTGTCCCAACCGCTCCAACTTGACTTTGGTTGTGGAAATCATGCACAAGTGGAGTGGCTTGTTTGGGCAGTTGTGTGGTAGAACCGCCAGTCAACACGTGGCGTCTCGTGGTGCTGGCAGGCCATGGTCTTATTGGCCCCACGTTTAAGCAGCGTTTCACTATGCTTGAAACTTCAACTGTGGAATAGGTTAAAAGACAGCGCGCCGATTGGCTGACGTGGAAATCCGGATACAGTCCCCGCGTCCTTTCGACGAAAGATCTCGTTTTTCTGCCTCGGAAAAGAATGGCGAACTTCAACTGCCGCTTCTCACCACGCCGGCCTCATTTTTTAATTCACTCGCAACCTTCAAGATGAAATCCTGCCCTGAACTCACGTACGAAGTCGACCCCAAGGTCATGATCTACGCGCTCAAGTTCCTCAACTCGGCCCCCAAGGAAAAGCTCGTGATCGAACTCGAGATCACCGACGCCATCGCCAACAAGGTGATTGACCAGCGCGACTTTGGCGGCTACAAGAGCTTGGATGACATCTTCGAGAAGAAGCTCATGCGCAAGAAGAAATTCACGACCTTCCGCGACCGCCTCTTGGCCTACGCCAAGGACAACAAGCCCGCGCCAAAGGCGGACGACGAAGAAGACGAAGGCAATGGCAACGGCAAGGCCAAGAAGGGCAAAAAGGGCAAGGGTGGCAGTGGCGGTGGTGCCAAGGGCGAAGCAGGGGCCTTGTTGGCCCAGCAAAAAGCCGAGAAGCCTGTTTTCAAGGAAACGGAGCCATTGCGCCTCCGATTTGGCTATTTATTGCCCACGCCCGTGGTGGAAGCCCCCGTCGAGAACGCCGAGGACGAAGAAACTGTGCAACCTGTGACGGTGGCCTAGACGACACTTCGTGGGATTGATTGTATTGTGCATTGAGTTCCTGTGTAAGAGTAGATTGTAAGATGTAAATGTCCGAGTATCAAGGGCTTGTCTTGCTCAGTACGGTGACGTATCGCACGTGTCATCGACAGGGGACGTATTTGTTGTCTGCGATCATTCCCTTGAGAATTGCCGAACGTCGCCATTGCCAGCAACTCAAGTTACTTTGTCGGGGAGGAAGCGTCCGTCCTACACAATCCGCAGACTGAAATCAAACGAGCTGGCGAGCACTGAATTCGTCCGTCGTCTGCTAGTTGTTGTGGACACAACTCATTGACGTGCCAAATATAATTCACATGATCAACGTGCCCCATCCGGATATTTTAAGGTGTATCCGACCATTCAAGTACGTTTGCTACAAAGTACTTATATGAAGGGTTGGTGGCCACCAATGAGATTCGAGGAACTTGTGACCAGCCATTCGCTGAATAGCTTGTGATTGGCCTGAACCAAGCGGTCGCTGTGGTCACCTCTCATTCCCAAAGATTCAACCAAGGTGTAGACGCGATGGCTGAGCGACGACGACGGCTACTGCCCAAGTGGTGTCGCCTGATGTTGTGACCTCGGTTGTGGCGGCATGGATTAATCAGCCTTTGGTTCGACTAGTGACCTCCTGGCCTTCATGACCATGCAAGATCGTATTGAGGCTCTTAATTAGCTTGTGAGAGGGTACGGAATGCTTGCATCCCAGTATACTGCGCCGCTCGTTCCCTTTCAGTTCTTGGAAGGGAAATCCCGGGAGGTCACCACTCTTTACTCGCCAGTCTGGGCCCCGACATCTATATTCTCTTGAGTGCATGTGCGATTCCGCCGTCTAAATGATGAGACAAAAATAACCATCTTTCGACTGAATGGTCTCCAACCGCTGTCGAGATTTTACCATTTGTCTGATAGACCTCATCACGTCTTGCATGTGGTGCCCATACGCACCTTCTCCCACGGGCTACACCTTGGACATTCTGTTCGATTTTCCCTGTTCATCTCTATATCTACACAGCTCGCGCATCTTGGTTCGTCAGCGATTGACGGTTCAACGCAATCTTCCTCTACCAAACGATGCATCATGTATGGACTCGCACACGCGAATGCGATAAGCAGGAAACTTTCATGTCGTTGGACTTGCCCATTCGATTGGATTGGTCACTTTCACGAACGACAAACTCGAGAGCATCAAATTCTTCGGCCCGAGGCACACAAAGCACGCGACCTGCGCGTACTCGCTCGCGATCGCACCACGATCCGCGTATACATATGGGACTGCAGGAGCGAACCGCGTTCATTCCTTCCGCAACCCCATCGACAAGGCGCCTCTTCTGGCAGCGCTCGTGGCACACCTGACCGCACGCCAAAGAAATTACAATGCAAAGAAATCACCGGCAAGCCAAAAGGCGTCACGAGTTTGCTGAGCTGTCCGCAACCCCCCTCTCGCCCCTCTCCATATCGCATTGAATTGATGTCGATTCGGTCGCGAAACTCCATGCGTCTTGTCAAACTCGAGTCGTGTCTGCCCACGACCTTTTCAGTCGTGAAAGAAGATTTGCATGAAGAGCCAGCATGTAAATGTTCAAAGAACGATGCACTGTTTTATTTAGTTAATAAAACAATATTATTGAAAGTTAAAATGAGAATCAAATATGATATTTCAT
Source organism: Aphanomyces stellatus (assembly GCA_009835185.1). Taxonomy (NCBI): domain Eukaryota; phylum Oomycota; class Saprolegniomycetes; order Saprolegniales; family Verrucalvaceae; genus Aphanomyces; species Aphanomyces stellatus. Next base: position 30,987 of record VJMH01006304.1, on the reverse strand, counting down.
TTTGTGTATTTTGGATGTCACACTGGAGTTGAACCGCACTTTTGGGGGACCAATCAGCGATCGTTGCACGAACGCGGGTGAAGTCCGGAGGAACTTGGCTCGAATTCGGAGGCGTTTCTCCTGATGCTGCATTTTCGAACTTCCGTCACAATGCCCAAGTTCACCGTACGTCGATCTATCGTCCTGTGGATCCATACGTGACCGCGCCGTTCCTGCGTAGACCACCCACATCAATGACGAGGTCGACCTCCGCATCACGGACGACAACAAGCGGTTCACTCCCACGACCTTTACGAGCATGTTCTTGGCAACGTCTGCAAAATATGCCGCACAGCCTGCGCTCCACTACAAGCGCGACGGCGAATGGTATGCTCCGCGCATCATTTCCACCTTCTAACATATCTCCTTCGCCACCTAGGAACTCGTACACATGGAACGAATACCGCGACAAGAGCTTTCGTGTCGCCAAGTCATTGATGAGTCTCGGCTTCAACCGGTTCGACACGGTCGGCATTTGCGGCTTCAATTCGTCCGAGTGGTTCTTTTCGTTTGTGGGCGCGATCCTTGCCGGCGGCGTCCCCCTCGGCATCTACTCGACCAACAGCGCCGCCGCGAGTCAATACGTGTGCAATCACGCCGAGAACCGCGTGATCTTTGTCGATTCGGTCGAGCAACTTGAAAAATATGCATCGATTGCCGACCAACTGTCCGCGTTGAAAGCGCTCGTGCTCTGTACGTCCCGTCGTTCACTTCTTTTGAATCTCATCTTGTCCAGGGAACGACCCCGTGCCTGCACACTTCCAATGCCACGTTCCGGTGCACAGCTTTGACGCGTTCCTCGCGCTCGGTGAGGATGTTGCGGACACTGACGTCCACGCGCGCATCGGCGACCAGCGCCCCGGCCACTGCATGTCGCTCATTTACACGTCGGGCACAACGGGCCACCCCAAGGGCGTGATGATCTCGCACGATGCGTTTACATTTGCCCAATCGGCGCTCCTCGAGCCCTTCCCCGCCGGCACGTTTACAAACGACGAGCGACTCGTGAGCTTCCTTCCGCTCTCGCACATTGCCGGCCAGGAATGCGACATTGGCATGCATGTCGTCACGGGCTGTCACGTTTACTTTGCCCAGCCAGACGCACTCAAGGGCTCGCTCGGCGCGACGCTCAAGGAAGTCCGACCGACGTTCCTCCTCACGGTCCCGCGTCTGTTTGAGAAGATCATGGAAAAAATGCAAGAAATCGGCCGCGCGACGACGGGCCTCAAGAAGATGATTGCGACGTGGGCCAAAGGCGTCGGCAGCGCCAAGACGCACTTGGGTGTGTATGGCAGCGCTGGCGGGCGGCCCTGGGGCTACTGGCTCGCCCACTGGCTGCTCTTCTCGCGCATCCGCGAAGCACTCGGACTCGACGCGGTCAAGTACTTTTTCGCAGGCGCGGCACCGCTCTCGTCCGAATGCTTCGAGTACTTTGCGTCGCTTGACATTCCGATCTATGGCATCTTTGGCATGAGTGAGACGTCGGGCGTCGGCTTTTGCAACTACCCCGACAAATTTCGACCCAACACGGTCGGCGTCGTCGTCGCGGGCACGCAAGTCAAGCTCGACGACGAGACGGCCGAAGTTGCGATTCGAAGCCGCATCGTCATGATGGGGTACCTCAAGGACCAAGACCAGACGGATGCTACGATTGATGCCGATGGGTGGCTGCGCACGGGCGACAGCGCCGCCATCGACGCCGATGGGTTTGTTTCGATCACGGGTCGCCTCAAGGAGCTGCTCATCACGGCCGGAGGAGAAAACGTCCCGCCCGTCCTCCTCGAAGACACACTCCGCCAAGAATTGCCCATGCTCGCCAATGCCATGGTCGTCGGCGACCGCCGCAAGTTTCTCACGGCGCTCTTGACGTTCCGCGTCACGATCGACGCCGACGGCCGACCGACGCAAGAGCTTGACCCTGCGGCCATCCGCCTCTTGGAAGCAGCGGGCTCGTCGGCCAAGACAGTAGGCAACGCCAAGACCGATGCCAAGGTCATGGCGCTGTTGGACGCGGGGCTCAAGCGCGCCAACGCACGCGCAACGTCCCGCGCCCAGCACGTTCAAAAGTACGCCGTCTTGGAGACGGACTTTAGCATTCCGGGCGGCGAGTTGACGCCGACGCTCAAGCTGAAGCGGCCCGTCGTACTCAAGCAATACGCCGACGTCGTCGACGCCTTGTACAATTAATGTTATGACTTAGTCGGATTTCTTGGTCTCGCGCGCGTCCAATTCAGCCTGGAGGCGACGACACTTGTCCTTCTCAGCGTCGATCCACGACGTGTAGATCGCATTCATGTTTTTGATTTCCTTTTCGAGCACGCGCCGGCGAATCTTTTCTTCGAGGACCCACTTGCGCCACTTGTCGGTCGCAATTGTCGTCGTGCCTGCGGCCTCGTCCGTCGCCACGAGTCCGAGCTCTGCCTCGTCCACGACCGACTCGTCAAAGAACGATTTTTGCACAGCCGCGTGCTCGCTGCGGCGGTGGAACTCGGCGTCCATCTTGATCTTCTTGCGCTCCGCCGCGCGCTCGCGTCGAATGCCCTGTGCATATATGTTGGTCACTACGACAACAGAGTGTCGTACCTCGGCAACCGACTGAGGCACGTCGGGCACGATGGCTTCGATGCCAACCATGGCTCCAATGATAAAGTGCTCGGCCACGAGGACCGCCACGAGCGTGTAAAAGGGCGTGATGTCTGGGTACATCTTTTGCAGCACGCCAGAATTGAATCCGATGAGCCAGCAGTTGGTGATCACGGCGACGTAGCTCAGGATTGTAAACGCATGGAGCCATGTGCCGATGCCGTCCTTGTGGACACGGTTGACGCGGCGGTGGGTCATGAGGATCTTGAACCCGTCGCTCTTGATTTCGATAAAGTTGTTGAGGAGCGCGAGGACGCTGGCCAACGGATACGCCGACGCAAAGAGCGTGATGTGACTAGAGGCACGGTTAGCCTGGTCAAGCACAACGTATATGGTACCCAAATTGGATAAACAACTCCAAGTAGTCGAAGAACGTGCCGTCGTAGACGGGCAAGAGCGCTTCAACGTCGACCTGCCCGACCCATTCGTCAGCAATGCCCATGGCGAGATATTCCGAGTGTACCTTGTCAACAACGGTCACCAAGTCGGTCTTGGATGGTTCTTTCTTGAGCTTGGCTTGTTCCACGAGTCCCGCTTTGGCTTTGACGGTCGACTTGGACATGATGAATGGGATCAATGTTTCCTAGACAAGATCAGGATGGCAGATTCACGACGACGACGTACGATGACGTTTTCAATGAGCAAGCGCGTGACGAGGAGCGACCCGAGCGTGCTCTGGAGCAATTCAAAGTTCCCAACAAAGAACGTAATGTAAAAGAGCAGGCCAAAGTTGTTGACAAATTGAAAGAGCGCGAGTTTCGTGATGAGCGCGTTCGTGTGGTCGACGTCCGTGCGGTGGTTTTCGTATTCGTTGAGCCGGGTCGCGAGCTCGGCGTACTTTCCATCAATGAAAAAGACGGCCGACGAGTAGAGCACGGAGGGCAGCATGGCCACGTAGAGCGAGAGGCCAGACCAGCCATTCGCAGGCGAGACCGTCGCGCGGACATATTCCTACGTCGACACGATGACGACAACACAACAAATCAATCATCACACACCTCGAAGGGAAAGTAGAGGAGCATGAGCCCGACGATGCCAGCAATCGTGGCACACAAGATGGGGCCAGTGACGGCATACCGCTTCAAGCGATCGAGATCCGTAAATTGCTTGTAGTGCACTTCGTCGATCTCGTCGTACACTTCAGGTCCGTCAAACCCCACGCGTTCCTCCACGACGCCGTCTTCTTCGACCAGCGAACTGCCCCAATGCCACGCGAGTTCGCTCTCGCGGCGCTTCCACGCTTCGAGAAAGATGGTCGCCCACGCCGAGACGAAGAGCGCGTACATGGCCGTGGCGAAATTGTGGAGACCGTAGTGGAGCTGGTAGAGGTAGACGAGGCCGCCGACGGCCGCGGGGTAGACGAGCGACGACGTGTAGTGCTCGAGAAAGGCAAAGTAGAACCCGACTTCCATGCCACAGTAGTCGCGAATGCGGTGGATGGGCGCGGGGTCGAGCGGCTTGACGTGTTTGACCCATGTCGACATGAGCGCATTGCGTTCCGCGGCGTTGTGCAGCGCAAAGGACGACAGGAGCACGCGCTTCTCCTGCGCCTTCTGGAACAAGAGGTCCCCGTTTGAGAGAAGCGACGACGTTTCGGTCGACTGGAGCAAGACACGGACTTGGCGAAGCTTGTACATGATGAGATCAATCTTCTCGCCCGACGTGTAGGGTACGACGACCGCGTTCACGTCGTCGTCGTTGTCCACGGGTTCGACAAATTCTTTCTGGTTTGTCCCGTCAATGTGCACCCACTTGCCTTTGGTCGTCTGCTTGCGCAGCCCGCAATCTTCCGCGAGCTTTTGGTAGACGGAGGGCGAGAGCGCCCCCACGAGAAGGTACGTCGACTTGTCCTTGGCGCCATTGTTGGCGTCGTCGTCGTCGTCGCATCCGCCAAGCAGCGTCGACTTGCTCTTCACGCGAACGGTCAGGTCGGTTTGTTCCTTGAGTTCCCGCAGAAAGATCTGCAGTTCGGGGCCGGACCGCATTTGCAGTACGAGCTCCATGTCCTTTTCTTCGTCGGTCGTGTCGCTGACTTTCTACACAGGAGGATCAGAGACGGCCCCCTTGCATCGTCCCACCAGCGGCACGGACAACACAAACTTCATGAGGCTCCACCCCGTCGCGGCAAACCCGAAGACGTACACGACGCCCTTCACAAGCCCATCGACTCCGTCCATCTTGATCGCAAAATGCGTTCTTCCGACACTGTGAGTTGCAGGAGACATTTCCGGATAAAATCTCACTCATCGTATCCGGCCTGACGCACTTTCATCTGCATCGAGAGCTCTGACATCGTTGTGTATCCCCCATCGACAGCGATGTCCGCGGGAACCTCATGGAATCATAGCGCCGATAGAAGCTAGGGCGTTGGCACTCTCATATGCCCTGCGCATAGACAGTGAGCCGTCTCCGTGGCGGCTGGGTCGAACGGGACGTTCCATGCAATTGTTGAGGGATTAATAGATGAACCATGTTTAGATGATTTAATAAATAAATTTTTGCTATATATATATATAGAATATTGTAGTGTCTTCAACCCATGAGATTTATATAGATGAATGTCTTATCGGAGGATTCATATTTTCAGCCTGTTGATTGGACCAACGAAGGCCCGTTCGATTTTATATTCTCCACTCGGGAATTCTTCGGTGGAAGCGCGGCCACCTGCCGGACTCCCCCTCGTCAGATTGACCCCCCATCATGCCGTCTGACTTTTCGCCAGATCGATTCGCGGACAAGCTGGCCACATGCAGTGAGACTGCTGCGAGCATTCAATCCCTCTGCGGGTGGATCTTGTTTCACCGCCGCGCGATCGTCGAGATGGTCGAAGTCTGGTTCAACAGCTACACGAGCCACAACCACGCCCACCAGATCATCCATCTATATGTCGCGAACGACGTCATGCAAACAGGCATGCGAAAATTTGGGCGCGAGGTACCGGAAGCTTTCTCCGATAAACTCTTGCTCGCCATTGCCCACTCCATGACAAACGGGTCGCAGAAAATCCAAGAAGTGATCCGCAAGCTAGTCAATGTGTGGCGAGAGCGTCAGGTGCTGAGCGACCAAGTGATTGACCAGATGAGTGATCTATGCAGTACGATCGTCAAGTCTCGCAAGGACGCGTTGAAGGATACGATGCCGCTGGCGAAACAAGCAACCGTGGCGACGGTGAAAACACCCGAAGAAGAAGAAGCGTTTGTGTTGCAGGACATCCCCGATGCCCCCGACTCGGACATGACGCGCAACACCGTTCAGAAGATCGAGGCCCTTGAAGGCGAAGTCATTTCCACGGATTTGCTCAGCGATCGCATGTTCCAGTTGAGCTCGAATCTGAACTTGTTCACGCAAGCCCAGGACGACGACGGCGAGATGGACTGGTCGCAACTCGACGTGCCCGTATTTGAAATCGACTTGGAGACGAGCGGCGACCACGTCGCGACCTTTCGCAACTACTTGGAGGCCCAGCTCGAGAAGCGCACGGAACTCATCCAGCACTTCAAGACTTTGACGAATGTCAGGGTGCTGGACGACATGGCCTTCATTGAGATTGCGGCGCGCATGGACGACGAAGCGAACGACATGCAAGCCCTCTTTGACCTCTGCGTCGAAGCGGCCACGGCTAAGGAGCAGAAGCGCAAGGAGTACGAGGCGGCGGCCGCGGCTGCGGCCGCGCCGCCCCCCGCTCTCTACCGCCGCCATAGCGAAATGTCGGCATCGTCGTCAACGGCATCCCACCGCTTGGAACATCGCCACAGCGACAGCGAAATCCACCACACGAATGGGTTTGATCCGTGGGCGGCCCACGCCCCGGTGCCGCAGGAATATGCCGCCTCGTCCTACTACTCGTACGCGCCGGAAGACGAACCCGCGCCTGCAGCACCTTACCACGACGTGTGGGCCGCCGCCCCGCCCGCGCCTATGCACTCGTACGAGAGCCCGCGGGGCGGCTACGACCGCCGCGATCGGTCGCGCTCTCGGTCTCGCTCGAGGAGTCGGGGTCGATACAGCAATCGATCCGAGCCGCGGCGCCGCAGCGAAGAACGTGGTCCTCGACGAAGGGAGTCTCGACGGAGTGACAGCCGCGAACGGCCGCGGCCGTCGTCCCGATTCCAGGAACCCCGTTATGGCCAAGGTGGGTACGACCAAGGCGGCGGCGGCTACCCCGGCGGCACGTACCAAGAACCAAGCCCACGGGTCGACTACACCTATGACAATCCGCCCAAACGTTACCGTCAGTATTAGCCGTACCACCGAGCAGGACAAGACGCACACAGCACATGACACACATAAATTAAAAGTCAATCGTTTCTGCATTGGGCACGTCAAACCCGCTGGGGTGCTGCTTGGCCGACTGGTTACTCAGGCGCAACGTGTCGAGAATGTCTTGATCGTCCAGCTCCTCCTTTTCTTCTTCGTCGTCGTTGTGGCCAATCAGCACCAGGCTCGCACTCAGCGCCTGGGTCCGCAGGTCCCATTCGTGCTCAAATCTCTGCGTCGTGTGCATCGACACGGGTACGCTCTTGGACTTGCGCAGCGACGCGAGCGGCGGTGGCGGCAAGTACGACATGTCTCGGTACGCAGGTTTGAGAATGAACGCCGACTCGTCGTGGCGAGGGGAGGGTGGTGGTTGGGTGCGACGCGGCGGCGGCGAGGGCGGCATCGCCATGGAGTCGCCCGGCGCGGGCAGGCGAATGCCAACGGGGATGGACGAATCGACGGCAGCCATCGTCGAGGACGACGATGACCATGGATTCATGATATCCATGGATCGGTGCTTGGCCAACGCGAGGGGCGGCGGCGGTCCAAACAAATCGTCGTCTGAATCGTCCTCGGAATCGCTGCTGTCCTGGCGAAAGAGACTCATAAACGACGACGCGAGGCCGCCGCGACGGGACCGCTTCTCTTCTTGTTCTTCGGGCATGGCGACGTCTGTTGGCTTGTCCTTCCCAAAGAGACTCATGACGGACGACGAGAGGGACCGCGTGAGGCGTGAAACGTGGAAGCTCGTGACGTCGCCGACCGACGGTGCAGCAAAGTAGACATGACAGGCCCCACATCGAAAGCACGCCGACGACGGGACGGTGCACACCTTCATGCACCCAGGGCATTTGACTTTGACGTGGAGACCGAGGTCGCGCGCGACAAAGTTGGTCGTGTCGCTCCACTCGTGCTTGATCGCATCGAATTTCGAAATGAGCGTGTGGTCGCACGAAACGCATTTGCCCGCCGAGCCGAGGTTGCGCACGCCGCACCGCGAGCAAAAGATGTTGAGCGGGACGCTGCTCGCGACTGCCGAAACATACGGCGCGTCGCAGTAGTAGCATTCCCGCATGCCATTCTCGTTGTGGTGGTCGCTACATGAAACAAATGTCGTGAGAGACGCAGGATACGCGACGGCAGTAGCAGTACCACGAGCCGCAGCTCCACGAGCCGTCGCTGTGAATAGAATGGGCGGGTGGACCGATGAATTGCCTACGAGGAGAATCAATGAGGATGATGTGCCATCGGTCCAACGTACTCGCACATGGCACAGAGGGCGCATCCAGGTTTGTTGATAAAAGTACTAGAACGTTGTCATTGAGATGGCGAAGCGAATTGGCGGAGCGCGGGCGACAGACGTACCACGTTGGGCAGCTCAGGCCATTTTCGTTGTTGTTATCTATGGTCGAGGGCTTGACCATCGTATACGAGCTACATGGGGGAGGCACATGAGGCGACAGCAAAGGAGGAGCTGATGTCGCGCCAAGGGTGTACCTCTCGAGCTCGTGGGTCGCGGCAGCGTAGTCGGTGGAACGAAGCAACTGCGGCATGAGAGGCGAATGAAAATGGCGTGCGTGATGGGCACGTTCGTCGTCGTCGCAGAGGCGTTATACTAGACGCAAAGAAATGTTTTTTCAAATTCCCTCGCCTTGCAATAGCCCAAAAAACCTTTTTTCCACTGTGAGGAACAATGCCATAGATATTCAGCACCAATGGGGTGACATCATGCACGACCAGCCTCCGAATGTTATTTGCTACAAATTCAAAGTATAAATGCTATGGCGCGCAGTATTCATCAACTGTACAGGTGACAATAAATTTGAATAAAGTATACTTTGTCGTCCGGTTGCAGCCGGTCTTCAGAAATCTCTCTCACATCAAGTGGTTGAACTGGTCGCCGCTGTTTCATGAGCGGCGCGTCATTGGGCCGTGGTGATTTGGCAGTCATGTGCAAGAAAGAGACAAGAAAGAACCCCGTTCATGAAGGAGAGAGACGAGCAGCACCTGAACGAAGGACGACCGACGTCTGATTCCCACGATGTCGAATTGTCTGCAATGGCGCCACGATGGTGTCGATGATCGACAAGGTGAACGACAACGTGCAAGAGAAATGACTGAGTCGTTGCCATGAGAGGTTTTTCAAACACGTTTTGAATCGATTTTAAATGGCTTTTAAATGTAATCGCACACGGGGATCGCTCAATATAGCCCCGACAAATATTGGGAATTAATTCGATATTATGAGCAATGGACTCGAAGTTGTGGGCGATCCAATTTTGAACCAGAGTCGGCGAGGCCGACTTTCGGCGACCTCTTTCATACTCCACTGGCGCACCATGTGCCAATTACCCAAGCATTCAACATGCCAAGTGAAGAGATTGTAGTCCCAAATTCAAGACGTGTTTGTTGCTTCTACATGCATGCTTTCCCAAATGGTCTTGACGGGAAGAACCAAAGCATGATCACCCGCCCAGCTAGCCGTCCCCGCAACTCGGCCCTTGGGTCAGTTGGCGTGCCCCCGTTGTCAAGGAAGATGGTTGCAAAGGCTATATCGCATGCGCCAACTTGAGGAACGTCGCTGACTCCATACTCTTACTTTGGCAAACGTTCTGCCAAAACACGCCTATTTGGTATGAATTTGCATACAAAATTGAAACAAATGGACTCGGGCGTGTATTGGCACGAATGTATTGGCATCAGATTCACTCCCCAAATCCATAAACATGAGTCTTCCTGGCGTCGCCAAGGAGATTGACGCGTGCTTGCAGCGGCAGCAGAGTGGCCGCGTTGCGGACCTTCTCGCCATCTCGTATGGACATGAAAATTCGATACAGATCCGTGAGAACGATACCGCCATCGATTCGATCTGCAACAGCACGTTCTCCGGCGCGTACATCGATCTCATGGCGCCACTCCTCAAGGCCAAGCGCCTCGTGCAGGAACGGCAATACGCACTCGCGTATGATGCCCAAGTTGGCGGGTTCATGTACGCCCCTCTCTCTTTCCTCGAACATGCTCATTCGTCCTAGCCAATTCCTCGAAATCTTCCGGGACCAGACCAATTGGCTCGTACCGTTGCTGCAACGCCTGACGTACGACACGCGCATCTTGGCCCAACATGCCGATATGGAGCTCTCTCAGAAGCGTGGCGTGGAAGTCACGGAAAGCTTGGTATGTGTCAACGTGGTGTCGAATTCCTTTGACCATTGTTTACAGGAGAACGCCGAGCAGCATCTCAAGAAAGGTTTCTCCATGACAATCAACGACCGCGCGGCGCCCGAGCTGAGCAAGAAACCCACGACCCTCTACATTGTGAACCAACTCTTCAAAATCTACTTTCGGGTGCGTCTAATGTCGTGTCGCGACCACGTCTCACTGCGCGCGTCGTCGTAGCTCAACAAGATCAACTTGTGTGGGAACGTCATCCAAGCCATCAACAAACAAAACTTTAGTCAGTTTGAAAAGCGGGACCAAGTCACGTACAAGTACTACCTCGGGCGCATCCGCATGTTTGAAGACAAGTACAGCGAAGCCGACGACCACTTTAGCTTTGCGTGGCAGCACTGCCACACCCAGTACACACGCAACAAGCGGTACCGAATCGGCGCGCATCATCGTCATGGCGACGTAGGATGATCTTGCAGTTTCTCGTGCCTGTCAAGCTCGTCCTCGGGGTCCTCCCGTCCACGGAGCTGCTCCAAGCATACCAATTGGACGAATACGCGGCAATCGCGTCGTCCATTCGTCAAGGCAATCTCTTTGCCTTCAATGAGGTATACGAATGACTGGTCAGAGGGCATGAGGTTGACTGACGACTCTAGTGTCTTGAGAAATTCCAAGCCAAATTCGTCCAGCAAGGCATGTACTTGCTCATGCAAAAGCTGCGACCGCTGGTCCTGCGGACGCTGCTCAAAAAAGTGTATTTGATTCGCGACAAGAACCTGCGCGTGAAATTGACCGACTTCCAAGCGGCCATCGAGGCGGCGGGCGGGCGCGACCGCGACATGGACGCGCTCGAGTGTGTCGTGGCGAATTTGATCTTCCACCGGTTCGTCAAGGGGTTCATTTCGCACAAACACCAGCTGCTCGTGTTGAGCAAATCGAATCCGTTTCCACCCATCAGCGGTTAACTCGTACTAAAATCACTAATGCCATACACGTTGGACTCGAGCCACGGATGCCGCAGCGCCGCGGCCGCCGACATGCGCCGCGCCGGGTCAGTCTGGAGCAGCCCATTCAAAAATTCGACAAAGCTCGCGTCGGCGCAGTTGAGTACATGCCAGAGCGACGTGCGCGGCGGGGTCACGACGGCACGCGTGCCGTCGTCGCGCAATATATATAAATCGTGGTCGGCCGTAAAGTACTTGGACGCTTCGGGCGACGCGACCAGCATGGCCGACGGAATGTTGCCGCAGAGACCGACAATGTGTGCGAGGAGGGACGAGACCGAGTCGTTCTTGAAGAGGACGTGGCCCGTGTAGAGCTCGGCGAGGATGCACCCGAGGGACCAGAGGTCGATCGCTTCGTCGTATCGGAGGCCCAAAATGACCTACTCACCCACATGTCAACGTACGATATCGACAACAACGTACTTCGGGCGCGCGGTACGACCGCGATTGAATGTAGTACGTGAGTTCGTCCGTCACAAACGAGGCCGAGCCAAAATCGATGACTTTGACTTGGCACGTTTGGTAGTTTTTCATGACAATGTTCTCGGGCTTGAGGTCGCAGTGAACAATGTGCAGCGCGTGGAGAAAGTCAAGCGCACCGAGGCATTCGAGGGCAATCTTTTTCAGCCGCGGCATGGTAAAGTACGACCCCATGACCGAATGGCCCTGCTGCGTCCGCACGAGGCGGGAAAATTCGTACAAATTGTCGCGGAGGAGCTACGGCCAGCAAAGTCAAGTCCACACAAGAGAAAGAGAGTTGAGTATACCTCGGTCACGAGAATCAAATGTTCCTTGAAGTAAAAGTAATCGAGGAGGCGCAAGACATGGTGCTCGTCAACGTCGCCGGCAGCGTTGAGGTATTCGAGGACGCGGATTTCGTCGATTCCTTGGTCAAAGTACTCTTTGGAATTCCGAATGACCTTGAGGCACACGACCGCGCCCGTCCGTGTGTCGATCGCCTTGTACGTCTGGCTAAACACGGCTTCCCCAAGTAACCGCTCAATCTACATCGTCCAACTCAGTCGATTGTTTGACGGGGATATGACTCTACCTGGTATTGCCCGCCCACGAGCGCCCCTGGCTCGGGCTGGAATTCCTGGCTCGGCTCAAACCCCGTTCGGTTTCGCTCGCGGACGATCCGCAGCCGCATCGTCTCGTACTCGACTTGGTCGTCGTCGACGTCCTGCAGCAGCTCGTCCCGCCGCGCGCCGCTGCTGGTGGGACTCTCCATGTCTTCCATTTCAAACAACTTGTCGAGATCGTCGTCGTTGTCGCCATGCTCGGAATACGCGACTTCGTTGTACAGTTCGTCTTCTTTCCCTTCGTCTGGTTGCGAGAACGCAAATTCGTTTGGTTGGCGCGGCCACACGGCCGAGACCGGGTTGTCGTCTTGGGACGACGCGCCAGGGGACATGCTGAGCATTCCCATGGAGTAACTTGGCGACGTGGATTCAGGTGGGAGCATCTGGTGGGAGATCGAAGTGGAGGAGGACACGCGTGGTGGGTGCGACACAACCCCACCACTTGCTTTGGATTGAATGTCCATGCTCGTGCTCTTGCGCTGGAGCGACTCGACAGCGAGTAGCTCCGCTTCGTATTCGGATCCGAATCGCTCCGACGTCAAGTCGATTGACTCGTCGTTTGATGCGTCATCGTCGCCTTCATCCTCCTCCTCCTCGTGGTCGTGCTCGCTGGAGAATAAGGCGTCAGAGAGCTGCACGGACGGACGCAAGAGAAGAATGTCGTCGATCGGGGGTGGGGCCGGGTAGAAGAGCAATTCATGCTGTTGGAGATCGTGGAGTAGTTGGGGGTCCGACGAGAGTGCCTCCAATCCACCAGGCAACTGGGACACCTTCTGCAAGACGCGCTCGAGGAGCGACGAGAGGGAGTTCGGGTCATTCGGTTCATCGTCATCTTCGGCGCCGTCGCCACCGACGACGCCCGTCTCGGTCGAGAGAAGGTGCGAAGGATTTGTTGCATTGCCTGAGTGATCTATCCGCATGAGACGACGGACAACACCGCAAAATGATGCCTCGTCTGGGTAACCGACAGTGGAAATATAATTTATTGGAGGTTATATCTTGTGGAAAGGGGCATATAATTGGTCGGTGAGGAAATCCATATCAGATCCCAGAGGATATCCACTGCGCAGTCGCCCACGCCTCATAAATACAGACGTCTCGTGGTGCCGTCCGCTTAGCCGATGGCGGGGAATTTGCAAATGGGGCATTCCGCCTTGTCCTTGAGCCACGGGTCGATGCACTGCGGGTGGAAGCGATGGAAGCAGGGCACCATGCGTGCCTGAGACCCCACGACGAGATCTTCGAGACAGATGGAGCACTTCAAGTCTTCAGGCACACCGCCTTTGTTTGTCGATTGCAACATGGACTCACTAGACGAATGGCGAGGCGTGATCACAACAAAGTGGACATGCACGAAGTGGCAGGAGCATACCTCACGGTCACGACGGGCAATCGGTCAATCTCGACATCCGTTGCGCCATGCGACTTTTTGACGTTGTTTTCATCCAGCATGAGCAACTGCTCGTAGTCTATGCATGCCATGAACAATTTGATTTCCTGGGGAGCCGCACCGTTCGAATCGAAGTCGCGGTCCGTCAAGAGCAAGTTGATTTCCGTGGGTGAGAGGAGCAAGCGTTGCCGTTCGCCGGCGGTGCTGGGGTGCAGCAATCCACCTTCGTCGTTTCTCCATTCCGTGGCTGCACGATACGACACACGATAGAGGAACGGAAGACCTAACCACGAAAATGTCAGCAACCCCAAGTCGTGTGTAGGAGAAGGGCGTACATATGAGCGCCATGAGGAACGCGCCGGACGGGGAAACATACATGAGCAGGCCTTGAACGAGGAGGAACGCAGTCGCATGCATAAACACACAGAGTAGGATTGTTCTTGAGGGTGGCGGTCGAATGACGGCTGCAGGAGGGGCGCCAATGGCCTGGCCGCCGGTGCCGCCGACGAATTGCATGCTCCTGCGAAATGTCGAATTGGAAGAGGGTGGGGCAAACAAAGATGTAATCTTTCTGTCTTGTTTTTTCCAAGGATATTGCATACAAAATCCAAGTCAGCCGATTTCTTTTTTTCTTCTCTTGTGCTTGATTCGTCCGTCCTCATGTTTTGACCAATAGAAAGGCTGCCACCCTCAGCATCCGGATACAAGGATTCATCCGAAAAGAGGAGACATTTGACACAAGTGAACTTGACAGGGGATGGTGGGCTCGCTGGCTCGGGATGACACCGCGCGCGAAACCATTGCACGTAGCGCACTGCACATAGCTCGGCTTGACGGTGGGCACCATTGCCAACATGCACCGTCACGAGGCTCGAAAGGACTAGACCATTCTCGCCGCTGTGCGAGAAATCTCAGATCCTAAAGCAGACCCCACAGGCAGCGTCCCCAGCTTTCATGGAGGTGCGTCTGGCAGATCCACGAGAGCGGGTAGGTGAGGATGCTTGCATGAAGGTGTGTATGTGCACACTTTGCAGCGATACGGTGCGCATGTGCGCGGTGATGAAGAAATCAGACTGGCCACGGCTGACAACGCAAACTGAGCCAGGAGACATGTCTCCCAACAACAGCAAATCGCAATGCACCTGTTCCCGCATGTGTGGTTATCCCATGTATTTGCCCCTTAGAGCTGCCCCTTGAAAGGCAGTGTCATTATCACCCATGATCAGCGAAGAAACCCATCTTCAACGAGTCGGTCCTTGTCGAAAGCTGCAAAGACAAGCGCTTGATATGGATCCACCACGACGCGTTCGTCCCGCCCACAAGGCGCGCAAAGTTTGGACTACCGGCGTTGACCATCTCTCCCTCTTTACCGCGGCAATCTGCACTCCCATGACACTACCGCCTTTGTCAATGGATCGCGCGCCTCGTCTCGTCTTCCGTCGGTCGGGGAAGGGAACAAGATGAGTGGCGTCATTGTCTGGGTGTGTATTTTTATAAACCCTGCGTGAGAAATCGCCCCACGCCCGATATTCCCTGGACCATTTCGGTGTGGGTTTTGGAGATGGTGGGTTTTTAATTTCAGCCAATCAGACGCTGCGTAATGGAGTGACCGTGGGACGGGGGGCATACAAACTCCAAGTCGGTTTGCCTGGCGGAAGGAATCTCGGTGGGGGTCGAGGAAATTTTCTTGCATTCGAAAGCCGACTGACGGAGCGTGCCGCCCGCCTCCTCCATGAACCCTTCCGACGTGCATGTGCTCGTCGTCGAGGACGATGAGTTTACGCGCATGGCAACCATTGACATCCTCAAAAGCATCGGATATGTCGTCACGGCCGTCGAGAACGGCGGCGACGCGCTCAAGAAGTTGACGGACGAGCCGACGCGGTACGACTTGGTCCTTTGCGACGTCATGCTGCCCGTCCTGAACGGGATCCAGCTGCTCGAGTGCGTCCAGAAGGAATTCAATCTTTCGCACATTCCCATCGTCATGACCTCGTCGAACGAAGAGATGGACGTGGTCACGTCGTGCCTCTCGAAAGGCGCAAAGGACTATTTGATCAAGCCGATCCAGTACAACACGGCCAAGACGCTCGTGCGCCACGTCTGGTTGTCGCGGAAGAGCAACAACGACGGCGCGAACCGCCTCAGCGCCGCGAACAACAGCACGACGAGCATTTGGCGAGACCTCGAAGTCTTGCGCACGATCGGGAAGGGCACGCACGGGACCGTGGTGCTGGCGCGGCGCCGCGGGGACGGGGCCGTCGTCGCCGTCAAGCGCGTGCGTCTCGCGGCCACGAGCGAGAACGGTCGGAAGCAAGCCGACAACGAAGTGATCTTGCTGAAGTCGCTCTACCACGTCAACATTGTGCGCTTCTACGACAGCTTCATCGTCGACAACGACGAACTGAACATCGTGATGGAGTTTAGCGACGGCGGGAACCTGCGCCAAGTTGTGAAATTGCGCTCGCGCATGCAAGGCGGGTACTTTCCCGAACCACTCATCATGTCGTGGTTTGCACAGCTCGTTCTCGCGGTCTCGTACATCCACGGGAAGAACGTGCTGCACCGCGACCTCAAGGCCCAAAACGTGTTTTTGACCAAGAAGCACGTTGTGAAACTCGGCGACTTTGGCATTTCCAAGGCGCTCTCGGGCGACGACCTCGCCAACACGTCGGTGGGCACGCCCGAGTCGATGTCGCCCGAGATTTGCCGCGGCGAACGGTACGGGAAAAAGTCGGATATTTGGTCGCTCGGGTGCGTCCTCTACGAGATGACGATGCTCAAGCGCCCGTTTGAAGCCCAAAGCTTGCCGGAAATGTTCACTAAGATTTGCCACGGCGAGTACGATCCGATTCCGACAGTCTTTTCCAAGGAGCTGCGGCTGCTCATCCAGCTCATGCTGCAGCAAGACCCGTCGAAGCGTCCGTCGATCGAAGACATTTGCCGGTTCCCCTTTGTCCAAGCGCCGATCCAAGCGTTTCTCTCGGACCACGCGGCCGAATTCGAGCTCGCGCTCCAGACCGAAGCCAAAATGAACCAAGCCCCGCAAGCCGACGTCGACATGGCGGGTCAAGACGCTGCCCCCGTCTCGGCCCATTTTGGCGCCGCGCAGTACATGGCCGCGGTCCCGACCTTTTCTCCCACGGCCCCCGAAGACGTTGCGATGCATCAGGCGTCGTCGCTGCCGTCCCCGCCATCCTTTAACCACTCGGACAGCCTCCGTGAAATGGCGATTTCGAGCCAAGTCGTTGGCCTGGGCATGCACAAACCCTCGCCGTTTGATCTCCTACCGACCACGACGCTGCAGGAATCACTCAGCCTCGCGGACCGCCTCCGGTGCCTCGTCACGCCCACAGAAGTGAAAGCCACGCTGTGGAGCTTCTACCCCATGGTCGTCACGGGCCAAGACTTGCTGGACGCGTACCGTGCCAACTACCTCCTCGAGACCAACAAAACACCCGTCTCGAACGACGCGCTCTTGGACTTGGCGTACAATGCGATCCACGAACTCATGCAATCGCATGCGATCCATTTGGTCTATGGCAGCGGCGGCCCACTCGGCAGCGCCGACAACCTCTTCCGCTTCCAAATCGACCAGCGCGATTGCCCGCTCAATATGCGCTACCTCTACAAACCCCACTCGACCAGCGTGGATTTGCCAGTCGAATTGTGCCTCCAAGCGCGCGCCCTCGCCGCCGAGCTTCACACCCATGTGAAATTCCCCGCGGGGATCCATCTGCACTGGAACCTCGAGTCGCCTCCCGCGGACACGAGCGCTCGCCTCTACCGGCAGTTTCTTCAACTCATCGCGGCATTCCAAGCCACGGACATTTCCAAGTTGACGTCCAAGGACCGCCAAGTCTTTTTCATCAATATTTACAACACGATGGTCCTCCACGGGCTCATTGAGATTGGACTCCCGCAGACGTCGGACCAGTACAAGTCGTTTGAGCGTGACGTTGTCTATCTCATTGGTGCGCACGGCGACATCTCTGTACGATGCTCACGTCTAGTTTGTAGGCGGCATGAACTTTAGTTTGGGCGACATTCGCCATGGCATCCTCCGATGCAACCGCAAGCCCCCGTCGGCGTTCTGGGGCCGCCAGTTTGAAGCCCAGGACCCGCGACTGGCCTATTGCTTCCACACACGGGACCCGCGGTCGCTCCTCGTCTTGCTTGAGCAGTCGCCGCCATTCCCGTCGGCCACCGACGCGCCGATCCTGAAACCCCGCCAGACCGACACGGACCTCGAGCACTACATGCGCGTGTTTTGTCAAAAGCAGGTCGGCCTCGACCCCGCGAGCCGCACGATCCGCTTGCCCAAGGTGTTGCGCGTCTACTTGGAGGACTTTGGTTCGTCCGAGTCGGAGCTCATCAATTGGCTCGCGCAGTACATGGACGACTGCCCGCGCGACATTATGATGTACCGGATACGGTACGCCTCGGGCATCGTCGTGTAAGAGGTGTAATCAACACCACATACGATTGAATTTCGTCGTGCTTTCTAATATTGAGCCACAGAGTCATATGCATACACATGGGAATAGGTCGAACAAGGACGAGAATTAGAGGATCGTGCAAAAGCCACCCTTCTTCTCTTGCTTCTTGGCGCCGCCGACCGGCTTGGTCGCCGGCCGCTTGGCTTGGTCTTGCTTGCGGATCTCGCGCACGACATTGAAGAAGCATTCTTCGTTGTTGATGCGTTCCTTTGCCGACGTTTCCATGAACGGGCACCCCCATTCGGCGGCGAGTTGCTTCCCGGCCGCGAGACTGACTTCGCGGTGCTTGTCCAAGTCGCACTTGTTGCCAACAAGAACCATGGGGACGCGGTTCGTGTCCTTGGCGCGCAGGATTTTGTCCTTGAACGTCTTGATTTCGTCAAACGTCGTCTGGCTCGTGACGCTGTAAACCAACAAGAAGCCTTTGCCTTCTCGCATCCATTCGTCTTGCATCGTCGTGTATTCTTCTTGACCTGCTGTGTCCAAGATATCCAAAAGCGCCTGTCGCTGGTCGATCTCGACTTGCTTGCGGTAGCTGTCCTCTACGAACGCCACACATGTCAAGTCCCGTCGGCGTCGCGCGGTGGAAGCACCCTACCGATCGTGGGGTCGTAGTCTTCCAAGAAGTTATCTGTGACCAAGCGGATGACCAAGGCGGATTTGCCGACACCACCGGCGCCTAGGACGACGAGCTTGTATTCGCGCGAGTCCATGCTGCAGAAGTTGGCGGCTTCGAGATGATTGACCAAGTGGAGCCAGTTTCCATTTCTTTCTTGCGAAGTCAGTCCCTGAGAACGAATACTCATTCTCACAGGATAACTACTAGTATACATACACCAAGTCAAAATGGGTGTGGGTCGGTCGCCTGCATGTAAAAAAATGATTTGAACATTGTATCCGGTCGCCGAGAACGACCATGTGCGTGTGCATTTTATTGCAGAGAATGATCCACGCCCAGATGCTCCATCTCCTTGGCAAAGTGAGCAACATGCAGAGGAGCTGATCGCCTCGGGAGATCCGGTGGCTGTAAGCCAGCAGGCCACGTCAGCATTGTACGAGTGACAACGGAAGGTGACGACCATCCGACGCTCTTCCGCCGTGGTGTCTGCAAGGTGAAGGCTCGACGACGGAAGGCCCCCCGCCACTGAAGCACGAACGCACATGCACTGTGGCAGGAAATTCGGAGACAACCACGGGGTTGATAATGATGCGAGTGCGCGTGACTCGCTTGTGTGGATGAATCACGCGTCATGGCGCCCGCAGTGTAGAGTGAAGGCTGGCGACATTCAAAGTGTTGCGTGATTCCGGGCCTCGGCGACGAAGAATCGCAGCACCAGGAAGTCTAAGCTACAGACGACTAAATGTTCGAGAGGTTAATTCCACGAGTCAAACTCGGACAAGTTGGCTTAGTCCCCTCCTCCCCATGCCAGCATACCTTCTACCATGCTTTTGACGTGATCATAGGTCCCGTGACCTCGGTGTCCACGTGATGTTGCCATCCCGCGACGCTAGTAATTTAAAAAGACACACTCCAGAGAGAGAAAGCAAAGCTGGGCCCATGGGGATTCATTGTCGCAATGCACGGGAGGTCCAAGGCCACTTCTAAAGCCGCAACCTACCGCGCGATGCTACGGATTTCCTTTGTGCGCTGCGTATGCAAATTCGATTTGTTTTGGTGGAGCAAGGGGGGCCGTGGAAAAGGTGTCCGGATAATGAAATAGGTGAAAACATATAACCTACACTAATACCTGTTGGTAGGGTTAAAGCATCTTTGAAAGCCGACAGTTGGGTAGGTTTTATTTGGGGCGCGTTTGAATTATCCGGACACCATCGTTGTTTGAATCCATCCCTTGTGTGCGGCGGGACCATGTCGTCGAGCGAAGAAGAAATCGAGCTGCCAAAGAGCACCACCAAGTCTGTGGATAAGGACAACTCCAACTTGTTCAGTGACGACAGCGAGATTTCCGACGACGAGGCGAAGAAGCCCAAGGAACCAGCTGCGAAGAAGGCCGCAAAAGCCGACGATGGCTCAGACAACGGCGAAGAAATGACCGAGCTCTTTGGGTCCGACTACGACTCGGAAGAAGAATTCAAAGCCTCGTACGTCCACGCATCGCGCCACATTGACGTGAGCCACCACATTATAGGGGCATCAAGGAAGACCCGGTGCGAAATGACAACCGCGACGACGACAGCCCCGTGCGAAACACCAGCGCGCAACGCCACCGTGACTCGGCGTTCGGTGCGTCGTCGTACCGTGAAGTCGACGACGCCCACCACGACGAATTGCGCATCCCGAGAGCTCCCAAGGTCCCGAGCAAGGCGGACGTGTTCTTCACGCGTCCGCCCAACGTCCTTCGCTTTGTCCCCGATGCGTACACGGCCGAGAGCATCAAGAAAGAAAAGGCCGAGACGGGCGACGAAGGCATTTACCGCAACTACGTGCGGTGGCGGTACAAGTTGGACGACGAAGGGCGCATCACGGTCCGTGCGTCTCTCTCGATCATCCCTCATCTCGTCCGCAGGTCGATCCGAAAACGGGCTTGCCCAACCGCGAGAGCAATGCCCGCATCGTGAAATGGGACGATGGGAGCTATACGATGTTTGTCGGCGACGAAGTGCTCACTCTGACCCAACAAAAGGTCGCGAATTCGTTTGTCTTTGTCAACGAGGTACCGAACGAACGAACGAACGAATATCGATTGATCGATCTCGTTGTCTCTTCGTAGCAATCGACAGACGAAACCGTCCTGGAATGCCACGGCCGCGTCACGCAAAAGCTGACGATCCGCCCCGTCTCAACGGCGTCGTCGTCCCATCAGAGTCTCAAGATGTCGATGCGCGCACGTCACAACAAGGCAGTCGTGAAGATCCAAGAGTACATCTCCGAGGTTGACGGGACCCTCGACAAGGAAAGCCGCGCGGCCGTCAAGCAAGAACAGATGCGCCTCGAGAACCGCAAGAAGCAGCGCCAAGGTTACGAGTACGACCGCGACCGCTCGAGCCGGATGGATTCGAACTTTTTGGAAGAGGTACGTCGGCGTTGGTCTGTTGGAGCTGACGTCGCGTAGGGTTACGACGGCGTCGAATACGACGACAACAACTTGTCGGCGATCAAGCAGCAATATGGCCACAAACCCAAGAAGACCGACAAGGCCGCGCGCCGCACGCCCGTGCTCCGTCCCGGTGGGCTTGACGAATACCGCCAGCAAAAGGAACAGCGCGAGGAAGTCGAGGTCGACGAGGACGACGACGACGACGACGAGGACGAAATGATTACGCGCACGACCAAGAAGCGGCGCACGGTGGACGAAGATTCCGACTAGGACATCCGTCTTGTTATTCTATCATTGTCGCTACGCTGTTGTTTGCTTGAAAAAGGCGACGCTGTCGAGCACGCCGCAGAGTGCATACTGCAGATTCTCTTGGTCCTTGTCGGTCCACTGCGAGTCCCACCCGTCGCCCCAGCGCGATTTCAGCCGGCACCCGCGCATGTGCCGGAAAATCCCCAGCGCCGCCTACGCCAAAACATCAAAGCTACAGATGTTTCAAGTGTCTTGTGCGTACCTGAGGCACGACCACAAGCAGCGTCTTGGGCGGGAGCTTGGCTTCGAGCGCCGCGAGTCCTGCGTCCAACGCGACGATCGCGTCGACGTGGTGGCGCCGCCACACGTGGTTCACGTCCATGTACTGGCGCGCGTCGGCGGCCGGGCCGGCGTGGTCGAGTTCGACCCAGAGCACGTCTTGTGCCGCGGCGTGTGCGTCGATTTGGGCCGCGAGCGCGTCAAACGACGTGACGAGCGGTGCGACCGCGCCGCGATCCACGTGCAGTCGCGTGTTGGCGACCAAATCGCCCCACGCGCCGCTCGCAAACGCCGTCCACGGCTTGGGCGGCGGCTGGTCGTCGTCGTCTGCGCGGCGCACGCCGTACACGCCGAGGCGCGTCGACGCCGGACACTTGGCCGCGATCGTCTCGTACGCATCGCTCTCGTTGGGCGGCGCGGGCAACCCAAACGTCGGGCCTCGCTCGCGCTTGAGCTGGAAGAGCTGGAGCGCCGCGAGCGCGTCTTGCGACGAGTCGTGGCCGGCCATGTCGCTCGTCTGGATCGCCGCGCCAAGGTACGTGGCCGCGAGCATCTTGAGCGATGGCTTGAACGGAAACCCGCGCGCGTGCGGAAAGAGGACGGCCGTGTCGACGACGCGCGCGTGGACGAGACGGAGCGCGCGGAGGTCGCTGTCGATCGAGTGGCCGACGAGGATCACGTCCGACGAGACAAACCGCGCGAGGAGCGCCGCTTGGACGTCGGCGAGGCGCACGTCCACATCCGCGAGCGTCTCGGCCGTGATGCCACTAAACTCGGTGTGGTAGTTGACGATTGTGTGGTGCGGCTTGACCAGCTGGTCGTAGACGACGTCACCAGTCGCGTCGAGCAGCGTCACGCGCGTGAGTTCCGACCCGAGGACCGTCTCGCACATTTCGCAGTCGATCGCGTAGAGAGAGGACGTAGATGGGAGCGTCGACGCCACGCTCGATACGTACACGTCGCGGGATTGGCCTTGGGTTGCTTTGAGTAGCGCGGCTTGTTCGGCGACGACGTCCATCGGGTACTGGTGTGCGGCGCGGTCGGCGTCCGACATGAGGTAGTACTCGATGGGGTGGTCGGTCGCTGTCCAGTCGGGATGGAGGTCAGCGATCGAGAGGGGCGGCGCGGCAGCCGCGCCACGGCTCGCGACTCTGGCACCCCGGAGTACCGTGAGACGCAGCTGGCGCTTGGGTTTGGGCTTGGTCGACTCGTCGGCGGGCGGCGGCGGCGCGTACGTAGCATCCAACTGCTCGCTCGTGCGGAACCGGCGCATGGATTCATCGTCGGCTTGAAGCACGTCGATGGACGTGATGGACTCGGATGTTTCCTTGTCGACCGCATCGGGCTGCGTCGACTTCCACCGGAGATGGAGGAGGTCGCCGTCGACGCGCCAGTCGCCGCTCTGGTTGGTCGTCTTTCGGAAAAAGTGACCCGCGGGGTGCACAATCAGCTCGTCTGTCCAGCCTTTGCCGCCGTCGGTCGTGTACTGGGCGAGGATCGTGAGTTCGAGCTGGGACGGCCCAAAGAGGGTGTCGGGTGCGACGTATCTAGACACAAAGGGGGGTCAAGAAACGCAGGGCCACACACATACTCGAGGTCGACGGTCGGCGACGGAAAGCGCGCAAGGAGCGGCGACAGCGGCGTTTCCTTGATCTTGGCATTGCGCTCCATCGCGCCCGTCGACGAGAGCGAACAGGGCAACGAACTGCACGTTTCAAAGAACGAGAGCGCCGGCGGCGGGTCGACGTGCGCGGGGGGGGCCTTCTGCTTGGCCTTGCGACCTGCCGTGAGGGTCTTGGCCAAGATGTCGGGGTGGATGTCTTTGGCCAAGACGACGCAGATCTTGGTCGGGCGCGTGGTTCCCCAGTCTTCGACAAAGTCGCTCGGCGGCGCTGCGTCCAAGACGCTGAGGAAGATGTCCTGGACGTCTTCGGCGCTCACGCGCGGCATCCACGTAAACTTGAGCGCAGCATCGAGCCAGTAGTTGAAGTTCAAGAGGACGTCGCTCGCGCGGACTTGGGAAGGTTCGCGCAGGAGGATCGAGAGTTCCTTCTTCCGTTCCTCGGGCGTAAACACATCATGCGGTTGTTTCTTTGCATCCTTGTCGTTGTTGCTACGTTCATTGGTCGGGCCGGACGATGATGGTTTGCCCTCGACGCGGCGACGCTTCGGATCGTTCGTCGTGGGCGAGCTTCCTTCTCGCTTGCGATCTGTGGATGGAAGCGGCGGGTTGCGAGGCGCCGGCGTCCGTGACACAGGTGGTTCAATTGATGCGACCGTGCGCTTCTCGGGCACGGGCGGAAGCTTTGTCGCCACAACAGCCTTCACTTCGGCCTTGGTCTGTTCATCCTCGACGATCTCCCCCTCTTCTTCGCTGCTCGCGCCTCCAGTGTGCGGCATTTTGAACCTGGACGAGCGGCAAAATTCCAATTTCATCGAATTTGACCATTTTTGGTCTTTTGACGTTTTCTCAAAAAAAGTTCGGGCAAATCAAAGGCTTGTCCGGATAAACAATGCAGTGACTTAATCACGAAAGATCGCGACTTGACACATCACGACGGCTCGAGTGTGGTCTTCTCGCCGGCGGTGGCGAGGAACACACATGGCGGAGTGTTCTGAGGAACGGCCCTTCCGCCAGACGCAGCGTGCCATACGCGGCCTAAATATAGCCCACGCTTTGCACCGCACCACGGCATTTTAAATCCCTTGGCATACAAGCATCAAGCAGCGCCTCGTAATTTATTTCCGCGCAAGCGTTTCAAGGATGACTTGGTCAACCGCGACGACAGTGTGCACGCAGGAGGCCCATCGCAGACATCATTGTACAAGATGGCGACTCCTGTCGTAACCACCGACTACGAAGAAACGGCGTCGGCGCGCATCCCCGGCCCCGTGATCCACATCGTCCTCACGCCCAACATCGACGAGCTCGATGAATCCGCACCCAAGGAACCTCCCGTCGTGTTGGATGAGAAAACGCTCTTCTTCCAGTCGACGCCCATGCGAAAACGCGCGTGTGTTGCCGCCGTCTGCCTCGTCGCAGTTGTCTGTGCCTGTGCGATTGGGTTCACCGTCGGCGCTGAGCCGTCCGCCAACTCGTCGGCATCGTCGACCCCCGCCAATGTTTTCGTGGTACTCCTTTCCCCATCAATTACGCACAAACTCATATGGTTTGGATAGAGCCAAGGCCAAGTCGAGAGCCCAGGCGGCGGCACGTCCCTTGCCACAACCACCACCCCGTCGGCCGGCACAACGACAGCCATGGGCGGATCGGCGGCGGCGCCCACCCCCACGACGCCCCAAGTCGAAGCGGCAGAACTAGTACGCACGTCCCTGCCCCCCACGACGACGTCGCTCCCGACGTTGCCCTACACAGACACACAGTTTGATTGGCTCAACATTGCCAATTGGCAAGGCGACAACGACGTCTCGGCCGCGTCGTTTGCCGCGAAGGCCTTCATGAGCGACCGCATCCACGTCTCAGGCTTCAACAAACCCATCGACCAAACCCCCATACTTCGAACCGTTCGGGGCTGGAGCGGCCGCCGCATCCTCTTTCTCGAGTGGACGGCCTACGACCACTCGGACGCTAACCTCTGGCTCCTCCCCACGTCGCTGCGGAGTCAATTTCAAACATCCGACTGGCCGCGCTGTGGCGAGTACGACATTTTTGAAATGTTCAACGGCGACGCCGCCATCGGCCACGCGGGCACGACAAATTTGTACTTTGGCGACGGCCTCGAAGGCTTTGGACAGTCAACAATGCACATGGCAAGCACCAACTGCTGGGCGCCATACTATGGATTGGGACGCCAACCTATGGCCAGCAGCCAAGCGGCGCAGTGGCAAACGGGATACGGCATGAAGATGTCGATGGCTGTGATTTTTGACAGCGACGCCCATGGCAAGTACATCCTCCAGGTCCAGAACCCCACGTTCGTCGCCGGCGCGCACAACACAGTTGACCTTGTCTTGGACAAGAGCATCCAAGCCGAGAAAATCTACTCGAATGGCAACACCTACTGGGGCGTGGCCCCCGTAGGTGGCTGTGCCGCAGGGTTTGACGGCGGCGCGGGCTTTCCTTATTTTACCAACGACTTTCGGCTCATCTTACAAGAGCAAAACACTGGCTACTTTGACGTAACGACGTTCAAAGTCTTTACAAAGAATTAAAAGTTGATCCAACGCATATGTACCCTGGTTCGTTCTGGTGCTCGGTGCGCCACCCTGGCCACGTTGTTGCCATCATGTTAGGCCCGCAACGAACATCCCCAACACGCGGACAAGGACAACCAGATCCATCACAAACACAACACTGCGTGCGACACCGGAGTCAACTTGTCGACACACTTATGCGTCCAACTAACGTCCCCTAACCCCGCAGGTGTCAAGAGATCTAGCGCAAGCATAATTCGTCTGTCGTCTTCAGGCTTGCAGAAGTCGCTCCCGCACCTCTGGGTTCGATTAAATACGACCAAGTGCTAAATCCCGAGCGACGATCGTCGATTGAAGTTGGAGCCTTGCGTGAGCAAGGACCGCGTCTCGCCACGTTCGAGTGCCTGGACGGCCTGCAAATGAGTTGCGCTGTCCGTGCGCACGAGTTCGTTTCTCGATGTGTTGGTGTGGCGTGGGATCTTGGTCACGTGCGTTCGCTCGTAGACGGGACCACCGTCAAAGATTACGTTGGGCGCAATGTACTTTTCGAGCCGCGTCATGCGCGCGAGGACCTCGTCTATTTTCTTGGCGATTGTTTCGTCGTGTTTGGCAATGTTGGCGTCCAAGATCGTCGAGACCGAGTCCACGATCGTGTCGACTAGACAAAAAAATGATATATATCAGTTGTTGGATACTCCTACCGGTCGCGCCGGCGTCTTCGTCGCTCTTCTTTTTGATTTGCTCGGCGCTGGCCGCGAGTCCCCGAAGAAACATGGTGGGGTCTTGTAGCCCCAGCGTGGACCGCAACAACGGGTTCATGTGCGACAACATCGTGCCAGAGATGGACTCGCGGCCCTTGTACGTCGACGACCGCCGTCGGACAGTGTCCTGGCTCAGTTTGACAAAGTTGTTCTTGAAGGCGGTCTTGAGCACTTGGCGCCGAATGTTGCGCTGGATTTCAGGGTAGAGCCCCGAGTAGATGAGTTCCTCGAGCTCAAATTTTGACAGTGCTTGGACGTGGAGATAGGAAAAGGCGCGGACAGGGATCTTTCGCTGCCGGAGGTTCAAGATGATATCCTACAACCCGACGACACGGTCCCGTCTCAGCAACAGGACAAGCGACGATTGAAATACTTCGCCAAAGAACGACCCGCCGCCAAACATGACTTTGCCTTTCGTCGCGAGGCCGCGCTGGACGAGGTACCTGGAATCAGACTCAGACAATTCTAATTCTGAGTTATGACGTACATTTTAGTGTTGTATTCGCCTTCGCGGATGATAAATTCATTCGGGGGAAAGCATTCGTGCCGCAACAAGAGCGCGACCTGCACACACAACGTGCTAAGCTCAGCATGACATGGAAAGAGCCTGTACCGCCGTGATAAACTGCGTGCGCTCGAGCCGATTGCTGCAGTTGAAAAAGTCGATTTTCGAGATCCACTGGTTGTTGTAGAGCGCGACTTCGCCGCGGAGGCCAGGCGACATGGTGAGAAGGAGGTCGTGATGCGCCTTTTCCCGCAGGAGCGTCCGGGACGAGTGAAAAAACTCACGCAGGCGCGCCGAGAGCTCGCTGGGGAGTTGGTTGTGGCGGCAGTATTCGTTCAGCGTGTCGATCGTCTGGTGAAATTCGGACGTGGACGCGTCCATCGAATTGAGGATTTGACAGACGCTCCCGACGACGTAGGCGTAAATGCCGCCACCGATGAGCATGCACATGATGGCCAAGGCGCGCTCGCCCGGCGTCGTCGGGACGAGATCGCCGTAGCCAATGGTTGTGAGTGTCATGACAGACCAGTAGAGCGCGCTCATATATTGGATGCCCATGCTGGATCTCGCAATCGTGACGCGGCCCATCGTGTGTTCGGTCATCCAGTTGAACTTAAACCCGAGCGGGTCGGAAAAATCTTCAATGTCGACGACCATGCGAAACATGCATGCCATCTGATGACGCAATCTCAGATCTCACGCGGCGGCGAGTCAGCGTGACATACCCAATGGGACGTAATCAAGACGATGAGACAAAACTTGGCGAGCGCGATGGTCGCGTAGTTGATGCTCATTTTGGATTCCCATGCGCGAAATGTGTTGGCGCCGCGGAGGACTTTGACGATCTTCATGAGTCGAAGGAGGCGTAGGACGCGCGTGAACCGCAACTGCTTGACCGTGTTGTTGTCGACGGCCAAGCCCACGACATCAAACGGCAACATGGACACGACATCAAGGAAAAACCTAATATCATATGTCCAGCGAGGGACGCAACAAACGTAGACGGACCACTCGGAGAGGTACTTTTGCGCAATCTTTTTGCGATCCGAGATCCACAGCGCATTGGGCTCGTCGTAGTACTATTGCCAACCATGTCAGATGACGAGCAGACAAGGACTATGGTTTGAGGACCATGATGAAAAAGTGGAGGATTGCGTCAATGAGGAAACAGAGGTCAACTAGACAAACGTCAATATCGTTTGGTGAGTCAGTTGATCGAGACCGAATCGGTTGACGACGAAGAGGACTCCGATCGATGCAGTTGTGAAGGCCGTCTCAAAGGGCGTGACCACGGCTACGATCTCGTGAGTGTTGCCTGGAAGAAATCATGGGCTAACGTTACCCGTGAAGACGATAAGTCCGATCGAGAGCAAGTCCCAGTTTTTCATCGACGCGCTGTGGGGATGGATCGCACGAAAGTCGTACCACCGCAGTGGCCGCCGCAAATGTGCCGTCGTCAAGACGACCTCGGCATTCGGCATGCGCTGGACGAGTTTGTTGAGGAAGACCGACGGGAGGCTCAGACTCGCCGTGAACTATAGGACACAGAGCGTGACGCGGCGGCACCACTTGTGTCACCTGCAGCGGCGAGAGCGATTTGGCCCGACTGCGCTTGGCGTGGGCCGAGGTCGGACCCATCGACTTGAAGTCGCGCGAGGGAGCGACGGCCGGCATCTGGAGCGGCGGCGGCGGCAGGGTCAGCTGTTCCACCTCGCGCGTGACCGTTTCACAATAGCAGGTACGCCGAGCAGTTACAGGTGAAACTACCGCTCGGCAACTCGGTACGCAAACGGCAGACGCAGCATAGATGTACGTCTGTGAAGCAAGTGAATGCCGGCCCGTCAACTCCGAGTGGAGTCATCATCGACTGCGGGAACGAGAACAAACAATCCAAAGGTCGTCCAATTTTTCGTTTGGGGTTGCGCAAACACTCTTGCGGCCGTCATCAAGTTAATTCGTACTCTGAGATCGATAAATCCGGCAGGAATTAAGTGGACGAGTACGATTTATAATTGTCCTGGGTTGTCGACACGGCGCAGTGGACCGCTGACGAGCCAACTCATCACGGAGACAAATTTGCATTTATTCTATATGAAATAAACACAGTTCATAGCGACGTATACAAATGCATATTCTATTCACACAAAGAATATGCAAATATGGCATTCAGTCTATTAGATTCAAATCCGTACTTATTAAATATAATACTAAAACAAAGAGAATACTTTCAGTATCTCGTACTTTATCGAACCCTGTCACACAAAGACCATCCGGCGTCGGTTCTCGCATCTCGCACGCTGATTGGCCGACGGCCCCTGCCATGCTGCACCTTTCTCACCAGTCTTCCTTTATCAACAACACACCGATGACAAGCACATCCTCCATGCCTCGCTGCCGCTGGCGCCGCTCCGGCTCGCTTCCCGAAGCCAAAGATGCCTGGGTCCGCCAAGGAACCGTCCTGGCCGCGCCAGCCGAATACCACACCGCAGCCGCCGCGCACCCGCGGCTCTCGGCGCTGCCAGATCGCACGCGGCGCATCAGCACAGTCAACCTGACCTCCCACATCCACGAAGCGCAGTCGCTCGAACACCTCCATCGGCTGAGCATGCTTCCGGGCGAGCGCATTGTTGTCCCCGTCGCGTCTGACTCGCGCGGCTCGTCGTTCCACATCTACCACGCTGGCAGCGGCGGCGGCGCCACGGCGGCGCTCATGGACCAGCAGCGCCAATCCTTCTTCCTCGAACGCAGCGAACAGCTCTTCCTCGACATGGCCGTGCGCGGAAGCGACCAAAGCACGGCAGACCTCACGACACCTCGAAGCAGCGTGCCGTCAGAAATTGAATTTTAACTGCGCCGCCCAAGGTCTATTTAAACGACAACATTGAGTCGATGGAGACATACACTGCATTGATCGACCAACGATGGCGGAGGCGGCGCTGGAATACCAACGTGCGCCGCCAATGTGAGAGGGACCGCTTAGCTTCTTCACGTCGTCATCGCTGCAATGGCCGCGGATGGACGCGAAGAAGGCGCGGTTCTATGGCCCACGAGGATGTGCCAACGTCAAATTGTGCAAAGTGGTTGCGTCGCATAGTTGCAGAGTACTGTAGATCTGATACGTGAGATGGCAATGCTGTAGACCGTTTGGGGATAGCAGTACTCTTGGAGGAACACATGGTGACGACGCGGACACACCTGAGACGAAATTCAGAAGCTCACTGTTGATGTCCCCATTCGATTGTGTGAGCGAAACCCCAGAGTCCAAAGCTCCAGCGGCCAGTACGACGATGAATTATAGACATACTAAAATACTGTACAGAAAATGTGATGACTCGGTTTATTTGTTACAGAGACCATCGGGCCCAACGTCGCCGGTCCCGCCCGCGAGTCGAAAGCATTTCGTCGATGGGTAGATGGCGAGGAGGCTGCTCACGATAGAAAAGAGGAGACTAATAAGAAAGAGCGATACGAGTAGGACACCTGCGACGCGACTGGTCCTGCCATGGCGCTTCAAGTTCTGCAGCTGGGCCTTTTGGGGAGGCAACAACCAGAGCCACGAGAGTGCGAGGAGCTTGAACGCGTACGAGATGACGTAAACAGTCGTGACGTCCCGTCGCACATTGTCCGAATCCGACTTGATGTCGTCTTGGCTCACGGCGTAGAACGAGTCCAAGTACTTGTACACGACGGTCGAGAAGGGCGTTGCGAGGTTCGAGACGGTCGTGACGAGGCCATACGTGGCACCCTCGTTGCCAACGTCGGCGATTTCGACGGCGCAGTAAGACGCGACCATAAACAAGATGCCGCCAGGGACATTGTCGGCCAGAGTCACGCCCGTGTAGAACCACTGGTTGCGCACGACGTCCCAAATCGTGAGAAAGGCCACGGTGCCATCGACGA
>VJMH01006293.1:0-39557 GCA_009835185.1 Aphanomyces stellatus | reverse complement strand
CAACCACTATGGCCGCGGCCCTGTCGCGCTCTGGACCACGCTCTTCATCTTCTCCAAGATCCCTGAACTGGTTGACACGATGTTTATCGTCCTCCGCAAGAAGCCGCTCATCTTCCTCCACTGGTACCACCACATCACGGTCTTGATGTTTTGCTGGCACGCGTACGCGAACCTCTCGCCCAGCGGCCTCTTCTTCGTCGCGATGAACTACACAGTCCATGCCGTCATGTACTTTTACTACTTCCTCGCCGCCATCAACATCCGCGTCTCGTGGGCCAAGTTTGTCACGGTCATCCAGCTTGCGCAAATGGTCATTGGCGTCGCAGTCTGTGCCATGGGCATCTACTACGTCCGGTCAGAAACCCCCTGTGGCCTCGACCGCGAAAACCTCAAGTGGGGTATCATCATGTACTCGTCCTACTTCGCGCTCTTCCTCAAGTTCTTCATCGAACGCTACTTCTTCAAGAAGCCTGTCAAGTCTGCTGCTGCAGTCGCCAAGAAGACCGTCTAAATTGTATTTTAATCTTAATTGGATGGCTTGTCCATTACTGTTGTCGCGAAATACCCTCAATATTTCCAGGCAGGAGCAACTTCATGTGACTAGGATTGGACATGTGCTCATCTTCCATCGAAGTCCTTCATTTCTTATGGTCGCAGCTTCACATGAAGATATGAGACTTATGTCTTCGTGTCTGGTCACACAATATACAACATCGGCAAGCACAACCATGATGCGAAAACAACATCGAAGGATGCCTTTGTCGGTTGTTCTCGAGTTCATTGACATGTGCCTCCTTGTTCCATGTATTTTATTGAATGTCATTCGGAGCACATGATGCACAGAAGTGTGACCCTATTAACATAATGTAGTCACGTGACCACGATAACTTAATGTATTTCAAAGTTGACACTAAAGGAGCAAGGAAACACGTTCTTCTTTAGCACATGGACGCACGGGCATTCTTGGGTCCTCCTGCTTTCAACTCCCAAGGCGCCAAAATGGATGTCTAAATTGTATTAATATTAAAGCGCAATGAATGAAGAATTGGGTGTGTTTCTTTACAACTCCTCTTTGACTTCGCCTTGATCGTCCAACGCCACCTCCTCGGTCGTCTCTTCCACGATCGTCGCTTCGTCCTCCACGATCGTTGCGTCGTCATCTACAATCGTCGCTTCGACTTCGTCGCCAATCGTCGCTTCGTCCGTCTCGTCTTCGAGCGTCGCTTCTTCGACTTGGTCGTCTTCCAAGACAACTTCGTCCTCGGGCGGGAGGTTGATCTCAGGGTCAAGCTCCAAGCTTTCGAGGCCCATCGTGCCCTTCATGATGCGGTAGACACGCGA
This sequence comes from Aphanomyces stellatus, assembly GCA_009835185.1. NCBI lineage: Eukaryota > Oomycota > Saprolegniomycetes > Saprolegniales > Verrucalvaceae > Aphanomyces > Aphanomyces stellatus. Next base: position 38,216 of record VJMH01006293.1, on the reverse strand, counting down.
GGCAAAGTCGTCGACGTCGTCCATGGCAAAGCCAGAGTTGGTCAGTGCCGCGTCGTACAAGAGCCACGAGAGATCAGACGTTTCCGTCGCATCCGGTTGCGTCGCAAACATGTCGCGGAGCTTGGCCACGATGGGATGGCGTGGGTTCAATTCGAGGATCTTTTGGGCCATGGGGTTTTGTGCGGCTGGGTTGGCAAACGTCTGCGCCTTGATGATGCGCTCCATGTTGGCCGAGTGGCCCCACTGCGACGTAACCATGACCGCAGGCGAGTCCACGGCGGTCTTGGAGATGACAATTTTGCTCACCTTGGTCCCGTACACGCGTTTCAGACCCGAGAGCAAGCCGTCGTACTGCTCGGCGTAAAGCTTGCGGCGACGCTCGATCGTCTTTTCGTCTTCGTCGGCAAACTTGAGTCCTTCCTTTGTGATTGACTGCATCTTCTTGCCGTCAAAATCGGGAATGTGTTGCATCACGTATTCGTCCAGCGGGTCGACCAAGTAGAGCACTTCGACGCCCTTGGCCTTGCACGTTTCCAAGAACGGCGACTTTTCGACGTTTTCGACGCTCTCGCCGGCAATGTAGTAGATCTGGTCTTGCCATTCCTTCATGCGCGCGACGTATTGGTTCAAGCTGATAAACTTGTCGGGCGACGTGCTCGACTTAAAGCGGAGGAGCTTGAGCAGCTTGCCCTTGTTGGCGTGGTCGTCCATGATGCCAATCTTGATGTTCTTGCCATAGTTTTCCCAGAATGTCAAGTACTTGGAGCTGTCTTCGAGGCCCTTCTTCTTTTCGCCCTCTTCGTCGCTCTCGGCCGGCGCAGCGTCTTCGTCATCGTCCGTGTCACTCGTATCGTTCTCGCTCAACTTGCGCAGCATTTCCAACACCTTGCGCACGAGTTTCTTGCGCATGACGCGGAGGATCTTGTTCTCCTGGAGCGTTTCGCGCGAGACGTTGATCGGCAAGTCGTCCGAGTCGACGACACCGACGATGAAGTTTAGGTACTTGGGCAGGAATTCCTCAAACTGGTCCGAAATGAGCACCTTGCGCACATACAGCTTGACGTCGGCGCGCTTGGCGTCAAATTTTTGGTACATGTCGTGGGGGGCCTTGGACGGGATGTACAAGATCGACTTGAACTCGATTTCACCCTCGGCGACGAAGTGAATCCACGAGAGCGGGTCCGTCGAGTCCTTGTGGATCGCTTGGAAAAAGTTGGTGTATTCCGAGTCCTCGACGTCTTCCTTCGGGCGGGTCCAGATGGCTTTGATCTCGTTCACACGCTGCCAGTCCCACACCGTGCGCTTCTCTGTCTTCTTCTCGGCCACGGCCGTCGCATCCTCTTCCGTCGCTTCGAGCTCTTCGCTCTCTTCTTCGGCCGTCTCTTCGTCCTCGACGGCGCTATCGTCCGTCGCGTCTTCTTCCTCTTCCTCCTCTTCGTCGTCGTCGTCGACTTCGACCGTTTCTTCGCGGGAAGTGTGCAAGTAGATGGGGAAGTTGATAAACTCGCTGTAGTGCGACACGAGCTTCTTCAACTTGTCTTGGTCTTCGAACTCGAGCGCATCCTTCTTGAGAAATAGCGTAATTTCGGTCCCCCGCTTGAGTGTGTCCCCGCGGGGATCCTTGATCACTGTGAAACTCGCGTTCGCGTTCGATTCCCAAATGTACTGGTCATCGTCTGCGTTCTTCGACACGACGCGCACCTTGTCTGCGACCAAATAGACCGAATAGAACCCGACACCAAATTGTCCAATCATGTTGGCGTCGGCACCGTTCTGCATGGCAGAAACAAAGTTCGCCGTGCCCGACTTGGCAACTGTACCCAAGTTCTTGACGAGTTCGTCTTTGGTCATGCCGACACCGGTATCCTTGATCGTGAGGGTGTGCGCGGCCTTGTCGAACGAGATGCGGATTTCCAAGTCCTTGAGCACGTCCAACAAGCTGTTGTCGGACAGGGCGAGGAAACGGATCTTGTCCAGCGCATCCGATGCGTTCGAAATGAGTTCGCGAAGGAAGATCTCCTTGCTCTTGTAGAGCGAGTTGATGATGATATCCATCAAGCGGCTCACTTCCGCCTGGAATTGGAACTTGTCGCCGTTCAAGAGAGCGCCGTCCAACTGGTCCACCTTCAAGGACGCGACGTCGGCATCGATGCTCGCACCGACTTGATTCATGTTGCCGATGGCAGCGAACGCCGCGGCGAAGAGGAACGCGTTCTTCCAGAAGGATCGGGCACTCAAGCTGATCTTCATGTTGATTGGGGGCAAAATTGAAAGTGAGCTTCAGGTGATGCCACTCGGCCATGAAATATCGAAGATCTTGGGCGTATCCGGATAAACTTATTTAACGCAGAGACGTTTTATCCGAGGACGCGACGGTCGACCTTTTGGCAACTTCCAGCTGTCCCCCACTTTGAGTACAGCCAGCCGACTACTTTTCATAGCCCCGACAATGCCACCTAAATACGACATCCCGCACAATGGATCAACGTGAAGCGATGGAGCTGTGTACTGCGAGGTGGTCAATTTGTCTGCATTTGACTGCCAGTTTAACCTAGACTGATACCCGAGCGTTGAATGTGTTGCGTACAATATTCAACATAAGTGCCTCAACGCCAAAATACGTTTTGACAGCGGTTGAAAAGGCCGTATCCGGATCCAAGTCGAAATTTCTGGAATCGAAAGACGCCAAGAAGATCGAAAATGGAAGATGCCGGCGACCGGCGGTTGAGGTTCACACGTGGCGCCCCTCAAGGCGACTGCGAGAAGGCGGGAGATGGTCGCGTCGCGTTGCGCGTCCGTTCGCGTTAGAAGGCGCTGGAGCGGCAGTCTCGGGGAGCTCGAATTCGATTGGATCGCGTTTGGCCCTTGGCAAAGTGGCGCCTTGTGATTGGTTCACCCTGGATCCGCATTTTTGAAAACGAAGGATTTCTCAATCATCATGCGGGTGTGGCTCATCGTGGCGGCGATGGCGGCCGTGGGCACGGACGCTTGGGTGAAGCGGTATGTCAACCTCGTTGCGCATGTGGTTTTATAGGGAGGGGATACGATGTATTAGGCGCTGGGACCACTCCAAGGCCTTCAAGAAGCTCGGGCTTGAGGAACTCTCTTGCGCGGCGGCGGCCGACCCGCAACCGTCGTCGTGTTGCCTCTGTCACACGTTCATGCACGACATTGAGCGCCACTTGAACGCGACCGAGAACGACCACGAGATGGACGTCGTGTTCCGCATCAGTGAAGAGAAGAAGCAGATCCCGTATTCCCGCAGCGAAGGGCGCATCCTCGAAGTGCTCGAGTCGGTCTGCAAGGACGTCGCGATCCCCGAGCAGGAAACGTCGACCAAGGTCAAATATGCCGTCAAGAACGCCGTGCGTCGTCTCGTCCTCCTTCTCTCACCCGTTTCCTCCTAGTGCCAAGGCTTTGTCGATGAATTCGCCGACGATCTCATCGCGCTCTTCTACAACAACCTCGCGCCGCAGCAGCGTGTCATGTGTGTCGACCGTCTCTCGGTCTGTGCGATGATCCCAGAAAAGGAAGAGCTTTAAGCAGTCGGTTTCACAGCCGCCAGTTTAATGACCCCCTGGCGGTCCTTGTTCTTCTCGAGCGCGGGCGCGTCGCCCAAATAGGCCAGCACGTGCTTGGACGGATGCCACGCCATCTGCTGCGGTGGTTCTTGGAGCGCGATCGAGAACGCCGCCTGGCCCGACGCGACATCGATGATGGGCACTGTGAGGTCGTCCGAGCCCGACGCGAGGAAGACACCGTCGTGGGAAAACTTGACAAAGCGGATGCGGGATTGCGCGCAGATGAACGTTTGCTTGCAGTAGACTTCGTCGAGGTCCCAGAGCGAGACGAGCGAGTCGACGCCGCCGAGCGCGAGGAGTCTGTGAGGAAGGAGATGGAGAGGATGGATATGGAGACGGACGTACCGGCCCGACTTGTCCAAGTCGATGGCAAAGCAACTGCCCGAGTGCGCGGCATGCACCTTGTGGACATTCTCGAGCGCTGGTGGCGCTTTCTTGTCGGCGGCGTCAGGGACGATTTGAAGCACTTCGAGGGTCCCATAACCGGTGGAATGGCCTAGAGCAGAGGTCAAGAGAGAGACGTGGAGGATGAATGGACTGACCCGCGGCAGCAAAGAGGAACCCCGAGTCGCTAAAGATCATGTCCTGAAACTCGTACGGCGTCGGCATGCGCGTCACGACCTTGTGTTTCCGCGTGTCGATCAAACTGCATGAGGTGATGAGTGGAAGGAAGAACGAGGAGGGAGGACCGCACCTGATGGAACACGTGTCGCGACTTGACCCCGTGCAGAGCGCGGCAATGTACTTGCCGTCGTGGCTGTAGGCGACGGTTTGGACGTTGGACGGAAGCGCGACGGACGACGTCGATTTGGACGACTTTGCGTCCCAGAGACGGACCGACTTGTCGGCGCCCGCCGTCGCGAGGTGGTTCGTGCTTGTGGGGTTCCACATGAGCTGGTTCACCGTGTCTGTGTGTCCCGTGCATTCCGTGAACGAGTGGATCTCAGGGTCCCAGATGCGCACCGACTTGTCTGTGCTGCCGGACGCGAGGAAGCTCCCATCTGAGTTCCATCCGAGCGCAAAGCTTTTCTTCGGGTGACCGGAGAGTTCGGGGAGAGCATAGAGGGTACCGCAGGTTGACGGAAGGAGGCTCTGGAGCGCAGCCTTGGGCGTAGGCACCGGCGGGAGGCCGATCGGTGTGTCGGTATCCATGGTGTGCTGGGGGTGGAAGTGTTTTTGGCCAATGGGAGATCTCATATATTCCATTTCAGCCAATCCAAAGGAAATGATTCAAATATTTTAACCAATGAAAAGCGTTGAAATATTCCATTCAAGCCCATGGCGCGCAAGCGGAAGCGAGGCGGGGAGAAGACCGACGGCGCTGCCTCGGGGGAGGCGAGTGTCCGCGATGCGATCCAGGAGGCCATCGACGGCATCGCTGAGGAGGTACATCTCCCTCTGCATCATCCTCATCCATCCCGGCGTCTCATGTGCTGGCCTAGTGCGGCACGGACTTGAGCGCGCTCACGTTTCGCATACACATCGTCAAGCACCCCTCGACCTCCTCTTCCTCCCCCCATCTCGTGGGGACGTCCATGTACACGAGTGATGTGGTCAAGCGACTCTTTTACCACTCGAACGCATCGTCCTTGCCGGGCGACGTCCTGTCGTCCGAAGCCGCGTTGGCGGCATGGATTCTCCCGCGCCTCCCGCCTCCGTCCCCCGTCATCGTCCATTCCGAGGTCCAATCCGACTCGCATCGGCTTGTCTTCTTCACGCGGCAAGTCACGGACATGCGCGCCGATGTTGTCCTGCCGCTCGACATTCTCCATGAAGACGACGCGATCGTCGTCGTGGACAAGCCGCATGGGTTACCGAGCGTCGACGGCGTCGACCACGATACATCGCTTCTTCGCCTGCTACAGACCAAGTACCCCCAGGTAGATGCCATCCTCTCTCTCTCTTCCTCTTCATCTTGTCATCGCAGGCCCGCCTCGTCCATCGCCTCGACATGGAAACGTCGGGCGTCCTCGTCGCCGCGCTCACTGTGGAAGCCGCGCGCCATCTCAATGCGCAGTTCCGCGATCGGACGCCATCGAAGACGTACAAAGCCGTGCTTCAAGGCCATCTTGTGGCCCAGCGAGGCGTCGTGGAGCTGCCGCTGGCCGCTGACGACAGCCACCGCGTCAAGCAAAAAGTCGACCTCATGCGTGGCAAACCCAGTCGCACGGGGTTTCATGTGACGGGGCGGGAGACTCAGAATCAGACGCTGACACGCGTGGCACTCACCCCCACGACCGGCCGCACGCACCAACTCCGAGTGCATATGGCGGCGCTGGGCCACCCGATCGAAGGCGACTCGCTCTACGCCGTTAACCCGATAGGCCGCCTGCGTCTCCACGCTGCATCGCTATCGGTCGTCCATCCCGTCTCGGGCGAGTCTCTCACGTTTACGAGCCCATGTCCGTTCTAAGGTTAATATCCATTCTTATATAGTCCAACTCGCTTGAAAGAGTCCACTCTGGGCGACACCATATCTCTTGTGGGATCATGTGGCAAACCCAGTCATGTTGGACGAGCACTGGCATTGTGAGATACCCCTTTTATGTAATTTCACAGGTTGGAGGGCTGTCCACTTTCTTATGCATCGTCTGAAAAGACTTGGGCTGCACCCCGGTCCGCCAATCGGTTTCATCGGTTTCGGCCGTCCATTATCACATAATAAGCCGCCGCGCCATGCGCCGCCACCGCCTTGCACTCCTCTTCCTCTACATCATGTCGGCGGGTGTGACAGGGCAGTCAACCTGCATCCTCTCGACGACACTGTCGACTGTCCCTGGCTCGATCCAGGATCGATCTACTCAAACCTTTGGAAGTGGCTATTCTGCCCCGATCGAATGCCACTGGAAGATCCGAGCACCGACAAGCGACACAATTGTGCAGCTCTCATTCTCGCTCTTGAACTTATATCAGTTTGCAGGCAGCTCCAACGACGTCATATTGGTTAATTTGGGCAGTGCGCCACCTTCCAGGTCCTCTTTGGCTTTGGGATGGCAGCCATACACGCGGTCCCTCACAGGCACAGACGCTGTCGGTCCCTTTGACTATTCAACCAACGCGACCAATCTATGCCCCGCTTCGACCGCCCCGTTCGATCCCACGACAACCGACCTGACCAAACATACATTGCTCACGGACGCCGCCCGTGCTGCCACGTGGATCCTTGCAGTGGGCCAGCAAGATACTCCGATTACGTTGACATCCAACGCCCAAGACGTCTACGTCATCTTTCGTTCGTTCGTCAAGTACGCGACGACGCTGCCCACGTCGATGGATACCTATGGCTTTCAACTCGATTACACATTTGGTGCGATGTCCCATCGATCATCGTGACTAACCAGTGACTAGTGAGCGCCTACTGTGCCCCCACACCCACCATCATTGGCCCACTTTTAATCCCGCCCGACGGCACCAGCATCACATCCGCCGCCACCATCCAAGACAACATGCTAGGACGTACCCTCCCAGCCACCAATTGCTCGTGGAAGCTTCGTCCCCTTCGGTCATTGGACGATGAGGACCAATCGGTTGTTCCGTTTGATTCGCTTTGGCTGACCTTTACAACCTTTGACCTGTCTGGCACATCCTCTCTCACCTTGTACCGTGTGTGTCCTTTGTCTTGCCCTAACATGTGCACCACAGATATGCCGACGACTGGATAACACCGCTGGCTCTCTACTCCCGCATCAACCCACCACGAAGTACATTCAAAACGACCCGCGGATCTATATCCATGCGATATGTCACCGACGCAACTCTTCCGTCAGCTTCCTCGGCAGGATTTGTCCTCTCGTGGCAAGCGTCCTACTGTCCCAACAACTGTTCCGACAGCCACGGCACGTGTACGTTTGGCCAGTGCGTTTGCGTCGCTGGCTGGAGCGGCGCGTCCTGCAACATTCCCCAGGGCTGGTATTGCTCAGGCTCGCATTACAACGCGAGTGATGGGTGTGATTGTGGCTGTGGGCTCTTTGGTACACGACTATTCACAGAGCGTACGAACTAGAAGTATCATTGTAGACCCCGATTGCGGAGACCTTGATCCACTTGTATCGCAGTGCACCAGCTCTGTCTCGTCACTTGTGTACAATGGTACGGTGGGTCAACTGGCGTCGGGCGATTGCGTCTATTGCCCCCTTCCAACCACATTGTCCGGTACGCTATTCCACTCATGGTTTGCTCCACCCTTTGCCTAGCACCCACAACCCTACCTATCACAACGTGGGCCACCCATTCGATCGAGCAATCCTGTCCATTCAATTATCAATGTCCAAGTGGCACAGACTGTTCTAGCACGGGCAAATGTGTCCAAGTATCCACCACCACACCACTCGCCTCTGACCCTTCGCCTTGGTATCAAAGCTGTTCGACCAACGCGGATTGCCCCAGCATGACCCGCTGCACTCCCACCGGCCTCTGCCAAGCACCTTCCAATTATGGCCTCTCGGCAACATCAACAACGAGTCTTTGTACACTTTCTGGCTGGCCTACCTCCTCCTTGGCTGGAGTGACGATCGAATTTCGCATCCAGGTCACATCGCCCCAAGCCAGTGACGTTGTTCTGAGCTACCCTGGCTTGACTATCACCCAAACATCGCGACTGGCCTTTACAGTCTCCACTGTACCCATGTGGAATACCGCTGTGAACGTTGCCGACGGTCAGTGGCACAGTCTGGTCTGGGTCTGGGACAACGCCCTCGGTACCATGGCATTGTACTCTGAATTGACGTTGCTTGCGTCGACAACTGTCCCAGCCCTAGCCCCAGCGCTACTCTTGAACCAGCAATTCGATGTCGGCGGGTTTGGTGGCTCGCTGGCCTATCTACGGCTTTGGCGCGTGCCGCGGGCCGCCTCGACGTTCTTTCAGGGGGCCAGCGCGGTCGACCGCCCAAACGTTGTGGCTGAGTACCACTTTGCCGATCTGTCGGCGCGGGACCTCTCACCTCATGCCAATGACATTACCGACTTGCCCGTGTTTACGTCCAGACAGCTCCGTACGGCGCCTCGTCGTATATATCAATCTCACACGCGTCTTAGGCTCGTACACGTGTCTAGCCTCGCCGCTCGACCTTCCATCGGCGGGATTACCCCTTGGCACGGTCCTCGCCGTCACAGCCACTACCATAGGGTCCTGGTCGATGGTCATGACCAGTGCAACCCGAGCCACACTTCTGCGGGTCGCCGCCACACTCAGCTCAGTCCAAATTGCCGTCGACGGCGTGGTCGTCAAGTCGATGGCCCTCCGCACGACCCAGAATTACGCGCTCGTTGTTCGCATCCAGCAAGTCAGCGCCACAGCCGCACAAGTCTGCATCAACGACCTCTCGTGTGCGACTGTGACGCTCTCGCGCACGCTTCCGACTGCGTTCGTTGTCAACGCCGCGGGCTTCGCGTCGTCTTGTCTTTCCCAAGCCAGTACGTTTGTTTTAGACCAAGCGTTGACCTTGACCACATCCGCTAGCCAATCTCACAGCCTTGGCCGCCACCGTCGCCACGCCAACTGCCACGACTGACCGCCAATGGTGCGAGTTTCCATTTTCGCTCCCAATGCGCGACTGCACGGCCTTTACCTCGTATTTATCCACAAAAGCCTACTCGCCGACCACGCTCGTACCCGTTGCCCAAGCCTACGCCTACTCGACGTTGGATCGCATGACTCAAGCCTGCACGTGCACCTCGATGCCAACATGGAGTTCCAACAATTCCATCACGCGCGTCAATTCATCGTCGTCGCAAGTGACGATGGCCATCACATACACAACCATCAAAACAACTACCAACGCATCGTCGTCAAACACGCCGTGTGCTGCCCAGTGCAACCTTGTTGAGGTTGGTGTGTCGTCGTCGTCCACCGCGACTCCTTACGCTGTGACGCGGGAGTTTACCTTTCAAAGTCGCAATGGCAGCTGGCAGGTCGTCGATGTTTCGGCCAGCGGCGTCGTGAGCTCTGCCCGATGTGTGGTCACTGGCCCCGACGCAGCAATCGTCAACACCACACTCGCAGCCTTTCGATGTCAAACCACCGGCACGTCAATATTAGATCCTGCTCTACCCCAGCCCTATTGCATCCTCAACAACACGAAAAGGACCTGTTTGAGCGATGTCAACAGCTGCGGCCTCGTGAATGGGCAAGTGACGCTCCAAGGCACGTCCGGTAGCTTTGACGACGGCTACACCGTCAGCGTCACGGCTGGCATCCACGTCTGCGCATTCACAGTCTTGCCAAGCCTTCCAGCCTCGCTTCAACTCTATGCCAAGCTATTTTACACGGTGGCCAGAACGCAGCTGGGCCCGAGTGACACATTAACCACAACGTCCAATGGAATTGTACTCGCCACTGCGACAGGCGTCTCCATGTACGTGACTTGGTAGTGGTATTAAGACTGATGCGATGCAGGGGACTGCCACCTCCCATGCCTCCCGTGTCCGCCGATAGTCGCCTAACGTTTGTGCTCTCGACAGTTGGTGACAGCAGTGGCGTGACAGCTGATGGGTTTGTGGTCGAGTACGACACCCAGTACGTCTTTTCGAATGCGCCAACCGACCATTTCTGCTCGGCCGCGCAACCAACGCCCCTCGTCCTTGTCGACGCAATCATTTACCCCACGTACAACATGGACAGCAACGGCGGCGTATTTCCGACCCAAACGCAATGCGATTACGTCATCACAGCCACTGTGCCATCCGCCGTCGTGTGGCTGCAATTCCTTGACCTCGAACTCCGCACCGACCGAATCGAGCTCTACGACATGGTAAATAACTCAACTCCCACGCTTCTTGCCAGCCTCACGAGTACTTCGTTCATCATTCCACACTTGGCTGCAGCTTTCAATGGCCAATCCGACTACATTGTCTCGACGTTGGCTGTCGTAGTTCCTGCGACCATCACCTTTCACATCAACGTGGCTGCCAACTTGACAACCGACTGCTCTGTGACCAATGCCTGCGTCAACGGCATCTCGAAACCCATGAAAATTCTAGGCACGGACAACCGATATGCTGGCTTCAACGTTGAACTCAACGTCGCAACAGGGTTCGTATCCGTAAATTTCAACACGGGGATGACATACACCTTGACAAAAGACCTTCGATTGGACACATGGAGTCACATTGCCTTTGTTCGACGGCAGCGAGACGTGTTTGGCTTCGTGAATGCAACCCGCGTGGAGCTCATAGTTACCACCTCTGCTGTTGTGACGACGATCGCAACCTCGAATTTGGTCTATATTGGTGGACAAGGCAGCTTCCCTGACAACAAAGACATTTCGTTAGCTGGGCAGTTGGCCCACATCTTGCTTTTCGACTCGGCCAAAACCAGCTACGACATTGAACGCCAACGTCACCTCCCCTGCAACGTGTCGGACCCGACGCTCCTGCTCTGTTACGCCTTTTCCACGCCCTATGCAACGACAGACACAAGTCGCTACGAAAACGACTGCGTCTTCAACGGAGTCTCGTTCCCCAGCGATTTTGTCCTGGAGCTATCCGCCGCCACGTATCAAACGTTTACTGCAGCAACGTCACAGCTTCTCGTCCGGTATATTCCGACCTACAGTCAAAGCACAGACACCATGCGTTTTTTGGCGACGTCGCAACTGTGTCCTCAAGCTTGCGATGGCCAGTGCCAGCGTGGTCTGTGTGTATGTCGCCCTGGTACTACTGGCCCATACTGCAATGTCACGCAGCCCAGTCCATGCAACGGACATGTCATTTTGCCCCCAGACTCTTTAGAGACCCTGTTTCTCCCAGCACCCGCAAGTACAGCCACGCCCCAATTCGTGCCAGACATCATAGGCGCACCGTACCTTCCCTTTGACTGCTCGTGGCATATTCGAACGTCCCGCGCCGTGGTCGTGTTGGATGTCCAAGAGATCGTGCTGGACACATCGGAAAGCCTGAGCATCTACGACGGCGATCGTGTCATTCCGACGTATCTCGACAGCTTCAACTTGACCGCCCAGCTGGCCATGGCCCGGGCGACGTATTTCAATCGCGGGGCGACGGTCTATGTCAACGTGATTTTTCAAAACGTTACTAAGTATGCCGCCACCGCGACGCTGCGGCCCATCGACACGGATGTGCCAGGCTGCAACCCACTTTTTCACATTGTCCAATACCGCCGAGGGCAAAGCTGTGTCGACGCTGCTTCCGTGGGCTTGTCGCGAGATCTAGCCGTCCAATTGATTCAAACCTACTGGTACACGCAGTCACCCGAAGCGTATGCATCGACGATCACGCCCGTACAGCTTTATTTCATCGGGTTTGACGCGACGTCGGCCAATGTGACGGTCGAATTTACGCAAGTGAAACTCAACGGGGTTGTCCTGACACCATATACGTCCAACGTCCGCTTCACGAAACGAACCACGCAGTCATTTGCAACCTGCAACAATGGCAGTGCAGTTGGATTGGACGCATTGCCGTTGGCGGTGCCACTCTACGCCCCGCGAGACTTGGCGAGTTCTTCGTTCAGCATGCAAAATAGCGTGGCGTCTCCCATTTTCAACTATGCAGACTCGTGGACGAGCGACACCAGCAAAACGTTTTCGGGAATCGTCCGCACCCCCTTTGTGCTCAACCAACTCGTGTCCCCTCAGTCATTTACAGTGGTTGTGTCTGCCACAGTGGTCTTGACTGGAAATGTGCAGTACCTTTTTGCCCAGGAAGAGAATGCCGTTGGATCAATGCTTCTCAAGATGGTGCCAACCTCAAGGGCTGTTGGGCTCTGGGTGTTTGGCAGCTACGGCGTCAACGACGGCGCTCAATCCACCAATCCAGTTTCCAATGACTTGGACACTGTTACCCTAGCCCTCACGTTTAAGAGTGGGGTCATCACGTACTTTGTCAATGGTGTCCGCTATTCGTCGTTCGATACTGTCCTAGCCTACAACACGTGTTATACTGCTGATTGTGCGCTACCAATCACGAGCTTTTCAGATGCAAGCCATAGCATTACGATTGGAGGTCGACTGGTCGCAGGTCAGCCAGCGGATATGTGGGGAGGAACTATCACCAGTGTCCAAGTGTACAATTCAGTTTTGGGGGATGCTGTGATTGCATCTCTCGGAGGTACTACCATGACAACGTCGCTTCAATCCACCGTGATCAATGCTCTGCCTTCTGCCACACTCGCTACAATCAGCACGATCGAACTTGGCTCTGTTACCCTAACCACAACTAGTCCCGTGACGTCACGTCTGCTTCGTTTCTGGACTGTTGGACGCTATGGCTGCCAAATGCCGCCTCAAACGTTGCAATTGGATTTGGCTAGCCTCAGCGCTCTCGTAAACTCGTCCATCCAGTCACTAGTGTGGAATGCATTTGACGACACAGCTGCGTTGGTCTCGTGGACAGCCTCCCCAGCGTCGTTTTTTCAAACATCACTCGCGCGGACTAAAAGCTATGGACAAGGCTTGACCAACGACTTCCTCGTGCGCTCCCTCGCAGCCTATGGCACCAAGTTTGACAATTTTCCTTACCACATTACACGGCTGTATGTCAATACGCTTTCACCGACGTCGGCGTCTGTCAGCTTTACCTATCTCGACAGTTCCCTTGTGTCCGTGGACGCAACTGCGAGCTATTTTGCGACCACCAATGCGTGGCAAGGCCCATTGGCTGTCGACAGACTCGTGCCACCCAATTTTGGGACGTTGCCTCCATCTCGATGCCGCCAGAATGCTGTGGTGCAATTGACTGCATCCGCGGGCATCATCTCCAATGGTGCAGCGACGCAGGTCATAACCGAGACTGGAGGAACGACATGTAATTGGTCCGTGGTGGCACCTTCAGGCCAAACGATCACGATCAAATTTGACTATTTCTACGTTGTGTGCCTCGAAGGGGCGTTGACGATCGTCGACAACTCAGCGTCGGTGTCGACATCCCTTTGCGGCCGCTTGACTGGACGGTCGTATTCGTACGGCGCCAACCTGACACTGACGTTTGCCATCGCTCAACTTTCCACGACCATTCGCTCGACGGGCTTTTACGCCAAGTATTGGTTCTCAGGACATAATGCCACCATCAACACAACGTCTGTTCCCGTGACATACTCACCGTGGCAGGTCATCTCCACAGCCAACAATAGTGGTACGTCCAAGTGCCAGCTAGACACGACCAACGTATCCACATCCAACCCATGGCAAATTGTCTCTGTCACTTCCACCGCGTCGTTCAACGCAACCTGCTACGCCACTGACTCATACCCTCCAGATTCTGCCTGGATCGTCAGTTCGTTCAGCTCCTCGGCTGGGTCTGTGACTTGCTCCCAGTGGCAAGTGGACGAGTCGATGCCGTGGACAGCCTACTCGATCCAAACCACAGGACCTACCGAACTCAACACAGCCGCCCCCACATTAATCACTCAACCGTTGCCATCACTGGTCGTCACATCCTCAAGCCAATCGTCGACAGCGTTCTTTGAATCGTCCAAAAGCACGGTCGAAGTGCGCTACCAGTCGCCATTAGGGAGTCGTCGCGGTCGCATCCGTCTCCAGTACTACCGCCCACTCGTGTATTTTGTTGCACCGCCTAGTTACAGACTAGTCAATGGAAACATGGGCGACGGGTCCCGGAACAATCCTTTCACGCACACGTTTGCGCATTTGGTCGCATCGGTCGTTCAAGCGGGGGACATACTGCGTCTCTTTCCTGGGCGATACGAAGGCACTGGTTACTGCAACTTGATCCTCACGCAAAGCATCATCTTTGAAAGTATCAGTGGCACCAACGTTACGACTGTCGACTGCCAAGGCACGATGCGCGGGTGGCAGCTCACACACACAACCGGGTTGTCCATTGTCAGGGGCCTCACGTTTACCCATTGCATGGTGAGTGGTACAACATGACTTGACCAACAAACCGCTGTAGGTCTCTGCTGCACCACTGACTGGCGCTGCGCTCTACATTCGAGGCAACACTCGCGTGGAGGCGTGTCTGTTTCAAAACAACCAACACAAGGCCCAAGGCACGGTTGCCATCGTCGCCCCCAGCATCTCTAAGGTCCTCTCGTCTACATTTCTGTCCAACACGGGCAAAAGCACGCTCGCGATTCTCGCGGCATCCGCTCAGCTAACCACGTGCACGTTTACCAACAACGTCAACTTGGATATTGGTGTGCTTTATGTGTCCAATTACGTCGAAGCCAACACGCGTCTGACAAACCCCGCCACGGCCAACGTCTTCAACACAACGTTTGTCGAGAATATCGGCGCCCCAGCCATCGCGATTACGTGTGCGAGTGTCGTGCAGCTCGTGGACAGCATGCTTGCATCCAACGATGGAGGTGGTATCGTCATAGACAGTTCAACCCTCACCTTGAGCCGAACGGTCTTTCGAGATCATTGGATATCAAGTGTCACAGTCACGGGGGGGAGCTTTGTCACAAGTTCGTGGTGTTCGTTTACCCACAGCTTTGCGTGGCGCGGCAGTGCCTTGATGCTCACAGCCTCGTCATGGAATGGGCAATCCAACTTGTACGAAAGCAACCATGCATTCGGCGGCGGCGGCGCAGTCTTTGGCACATATTCCAACTTTACCGAGACCGACAGTCAATTTGTCGGGAACGTCGCAACGAGTTACCTAGGCGGGACACGTGCCGCGGGTGGCGCGGTGGCATTAACAAATTGTCCCAACGTTACGCTTCAAAATACGACGTTTCAAGCCAATCGAGCCAATGGTGCCGGTGGCGCAGGTATAAAATTCCGAACAATCAAGTGAATGACTATTCAATTAGTCATGTTGACCAACGTCTCGGCAACGATGGTCGCGAATCGGTTTCTCAGCAACTCGGCCGGCCTGCAAGGTGGCGCCGTGCGGCTTTTCCAGTGCCAGTCGGGCACGACGTGGGTGCAAGCGGCCCCGGGTATTTTCCAAGAGAGCACGGTGCGCTTCCAAGCCAACTCGTTTGCACTCAACACAGCCGTGCTGGGTGGTGGCGCCGTGAGCATGGACACGATCCGCGGTGCTTCATTTTCCACCGACACATTCGAGTTCAACGAGGTGTCGGTCGGTGATGGCGGTGCTGTTGGCATCACAGCCTCTACCAACATTGCATTTGCGTCTCTCTTGGTTCAAGGCTGCGTGGCTGACCGAGGCGGCGGCATCTTTGCGTCCAACACGTTTGGTATTTCCATCCTCGAGACGGTGTTCGTCACTTGTCGGAGCGATACCAACGGCGGTAGCCTCATGTTTGATGGGTCTATGGTCACACTTGATGACGTTCACATCGACAATGTACCATCAAACCAGTTTGGTAGAACCTCATGTGTTGGGTGTAGAGCTCGTCGGGGCAAAATGGCGGCGCCATCATCATCCAATCACGAGCTACCGCAGCATGGCTATCCAACGTGTCCATCTCCAACAGCCACGCCGTGAATGGCGGCGCCCTTTACATTGTCGATTGTGAGATCCCACAAGGCAACATCGTGGGCCTCAACTTGGCCAACGTGACTGCAAACTCCATGGGCGGAGGGATATACGCTGTCTTGGCCCAACTGTGGCTCGATCAAGTCACATCAATCAACTCGACAGGTCAAAATGGAGGCTTCCTCTCGCTCGAAGATAGTTCAGTCACCATCACAAATTCAAACGTCCAACTCGCTGCAGCTGCCGTGAACGGCGGGGCCGTCTATGCAATCGTGTCGACCTTCGTGACAGTGTCAACCACATTCGTGTCAAACAGCGCAGCCAATTACGGTGGCAGTGTCTACAGCTTTGCCAGCACGATCCACTTTATGGACTCAGTCGTGGATTTGTCAGTGGCAAATTTAGGTGGGGGGGTGTATGCATCATCCTCGACCGTCCATGTCGAATCCTCCAACGTAACCCGTAATCAAGCGGACACGGGCGGCGGCCTTTGCTCAGACTTGACCAGTGTTGTCGTGGAAGGAAGTGAATTTGACCGAAATGTAGCGTCTGAAATGGGTGGCGCCGCGGCTCTCTCGTTCAATTTGGTCGAATTGAGCAATTCCACGTTTTCCAATAACGACGCCAAGCAAGGCGGCGCCTTTATATTTACAAAAGTACAAGGCTTTTCCATCCAATCAAGCGTCTTTATCAACAACACTGCCCATGTGGACCCGTTGAGCAGCCCTGCTCAACAAGGCGGGGCGTTGGTCGTGACCCATATCAGCCAAAATTCGTCCATTTGCAACAGCGTTTTCGACTCCAATAGTGCAATCGGCGCCAACGGGGGTGCAATTTACGCTACCATGTCTGGCATGCCCCCTTTGGTTGAGGTTTTGCTACAAAATACGTCGTTCAAGAACAACCAAGGCGGTGCGGGTGGTGCTTTGTACCTCGACTCCATGCTCGTCCACTTCAATGGCACTGAGTTCGAATCCAATGTGGCCACTAGCGGGGGCGGCGGCGGTGTATTCTGGGTCGGTATCGAGCCTCTCGAGCTACAATCCACCGCGGCAACGATGTTTACGTCTAACCTAGCCCTGTATGGCCCGAATTACGCGTCCGTGGCCTGTGCACTTCAGCCACAATATACGTCACAAGGGGTTGGAGAAAACAGTGCCCAACTATTCCAAGGCGAGTTTCTCGTCTACATTGTGGTACTGACCCTCCATTGTCCTTGAATATAAAATTAACGTAGGATCAATACTTGCAAACCGTGGTGACTGACTATACTACGGTGGCAACGTTGGCCTCAAGCACGTTGGGGGCGTCCATGACAGGCGTAGTCCAAGCCACCGCCACGAACGGCATTTGCAACTTCACCCAAGCTGGCGTTCAGCACCAGCCTGGTGACAACGCAACCATCACAGTCTCGTCACCCCAGCTACGCCCCCTTTCCAGTGTGACGATTCCAATCCGTCCGTGCGAGCGAGGGGAAATAGTGCCCGTGGGGATTAGTCAGTGCGTCAAGTGTGCCTACGGCAAGTTTAGCTGGAACACAAGCGACTTGATCTGCCGCGACTGCCCCGTGGGTGCTGTCTGTGGCGGCGGCGATGCTGTCAGCGCCACAGAAGGCTATTGGCGCTTTCCAAACACCACAGGTGTCTGTGCAGACTTGAAACCCCCCAACGACATTTGCGCATTCAATCTATGTTCGGGGCCAAGTTGCAGGGGCTATGTCCCTGGCGGCCAGCAAGCCACTGTCAAACTTGGAGGTCCGAACGACACGATGATCTTGATGCTCTCGAATCCACATGAGTATTCTGTTTCTGAAACGTTGTATATCATGGGCACGACCGTGCAGGTCGTCGAGGTCGCGTCGAATCACTTGCTCGTGGCTGGCCCGACTCACTTGCCCACACTTGGCAGCGTCGACATTTTCAAGGTTGAGCCTGAAGGCTGCGCTGTGGGATACCTCGGAAATCTTTGCTTGCAATGCGATGTCGGATACACCCGAACGGGCAAGAGTGAGTGTGTGCCATGTCCCACCAGCTTTGCCTTGACAATAGTCGTGCTCGTCGTGGGTTCGATCGCGATTGTGATTGTGGTCGTTGTGTTTATCGTGATGGCCATCAACAAGGCCAAGCGGGGTGCGAAAATCCCGTCCATTCTGACCAAAATATTCACGTCGTACATGCAACTCATTGTCTTGGCCGAATCGTTCAATGTGAATTGGCCCGAAGAAGTTAAGGTCATGTTCAGCGCCCAAGGCGTGATTGCAAGTCCCGGCAACACGCTTGTCTCGATCGAGTGTCTTTTGGACTATTACCAACTCAAATCGCACGTGGGCCAATTGTCCAACACCCCAAGCAACTACTACTCGCAACTTGTTGTCTTTCTCCTTTTGCCCATCCTCGGGACTCTCGCCCCCATCGCCTACTGGACCATTCGATTCCTCGTGCTGCGGTCGCGGCTATATGCTACCGACTGGCACGCCGCCGTGAAAAGAGGGTTGATTGCCACGGAGGACCTCTCCGCCACGTTTGATGCGTTGCATTTACACCCGAGTGATCTCGTACTGTCAAGTGTGAGGACTCGCACAAATGGCGGGCCCGCAACCATTGACGATGTCAAAGCGGCCTACCTTCATGCTATTTACAGGGAAACCCGCGCCAAGTTGATTCTGAGCATCGTCGTCATCATGTTCCTCGTTCATCCATCCTTGACTGGCCAACTCTTTCAAATGTTTTCGTGCTCTAGACTTGGCACGAACGCCGACGGACACGCGCTGTACTTTTTGGATCCGGATTTGGACGTGCTGTGCTACACCGCGTCGCACTATCAGTGGATCTCGTTTGTCGGCATTCCTGGTCTTGTTGTGTTTACGCTCGGGATCCCGACACTTGCCTTTTCGATTCTCTACTACCATCGCCACGATTTGGACAACCCCCAAACCAAAGTTGAATTTGGCTTTCTCTACACTGGGTTCAAGCCCCAGCACTACTACTGGGAGATCTGGTATGCTTGAGACACGTACCTCTTTTCGCTCACTTGCATATACGTAGGGTCATGCTACGCAAGATCATCGTCTGTTTCATTTCTGTCTTTCTCAAGCAAGCAGGGGTTGGTCCCCAAGTCCTGGCCGCAACACTCCTCGTTTCCTTTGCTCTCTACGTCCACATGGACTGTCGACCCTATGAAAGCGACCTTGTCAACCACCTCGAACAACGTGCGCTCCTCACGTCCCTTTTTACGCTCTTCAGCGGCCTCTTTCTCTACCAAGCAGAAATCGTTGGCACTTGGCGTGGCATATTTGGCATCTTTGTCATCGTTGTCAACGCGTGCTTTGCCCTCGAATTTCTGCGGGCGATGGCCCGGGAGCTTAAACACAACGCTGTGTCCGCGATGCACAAAATCGCCGACCACTCGGCGCTTGCCACTGGTGTCCTGCATAAAGTCCGTTTGGATTCGTCTTCGCTCGCCTCCATTGCGCCCACTACTGGCCACATGAAATTGTTGAAACAATCCGATTCATAACAACTGAATATGAATCTCGCGGAGGGCACTCGACCATCGAATTGATTGCGAGCGATCAAGTTCAATATTGATTTGGCCATCGGTAGACCGACAAACTTGAGCCAACTTAGGACCTGGGAGAAGGCACTATTGAGCTTCCTTGCACGCGAATTGTACAAAACAGTACAAAATGGAGGTCATCGATGCCGTCTACGACTGCAATCCACCAGTTCAGGCTAACATTCCCTCATGAGTCATCATTGTTCGGCCTAGTGTGACTTGTAAATGCTTTGATAATGACGATGTAATGGAAACCAAAAGTACGCAGCTGACCGAAGTCATCAATTTCATTTCACGTCATTCAGCGCATTAATATTTCGTTGTCATACTGATTACAGGTGCAGCCAAATCCCTCTTGTTCGCATACGCCCGCCAAATACTATCAGACATGCCGATGACCAGTTTACATACTGCAAGTCGTCGTACGGTCTAAATAAGGGGATACTCGACTTTGCAAACGATGTCCCTCATCGTGCTGCAGACATGGCTGACGCCGCTTGACGGATGACGAAGTCGGTTTCATCGGTTACCTCCACAGTTACATGATCGGCGACCCGCCGGCCCCAACCTTCCGACGGCATGCGCCATTGCCGCACCCTTCCACTCGTCCTCGTTCTTGTGTCATTCGTGTCGGGTCAAACATCATGCGTTCTCTCCACAACATTAACCAGTGGCCCTGGCTCAATTGAGGACCGAACGATTCAAGGGTCGGGGGGCTACACAGCTCCGATCGAATGCCACTGGAAGGTGAGCACTCCGACAACTGGCACGATCGTACAACTTTCGTTCACGTTCTTGAATCTGTATCAGTTTGAAGGCAGCTCCAACGATGTCTTGCTGGTCAACTTGGGCTCTCAACCAACTGCTAGTCTGCCACAAGGGTGGCAGCCGTACACGCGCTCCATGTCTCCATACACCGGCAGAGACGCCGTTGGCGCGTACAACTATGCGCAGTCGTCGTTTATTAATTTATGCCCCGCTGACAATTCGATTGCGTTTGATCCGACGACAACCGAACTGACCAAACACACCCAACTCACCGACGCCGCTCGGACCAACACATGGATCATGGCTGTGGGCGAGCTGAATCCTTTGACACTCGTCTCCAACGCCCAAGATGTCTACATTATCTTTCGCTCGTTCATCAAGTATGGCACACTGCCCGCGAAATTGGCTATTTACGGCTTTCAACTCGACTATTCATTTGGTATTTTCATCGTTGCAGATTCCCAATGACTAAATCCTGCTATGTGTGACTAGTCAGTGCCTACTGCAAGCAGAATGTCGACGTTGTTCCTCTCGTGGAGGCCTCTGATGCTGCGAGCACGGTGCCCGTCGCGATAGTCCAAGACAACATGCTTGGGCAGACTATCGCAGAATTGGATTGCACATGGAACTTTCAGCCCACTCGAATGGCGCTCTCATTTGAAGATACCGATGCATTCGACTCGCTTTGGCTTACGTTTACAGAGTTTGATCTGCCAGGCACTTCCTCCCTCACCATGTACAATACTTCCTTTCAAAGTGCGTTTGAAATTTTTCCTACGCAGATTCGACGAGATGACTACACTGGCTGTCTATTCTCGCGCCAACCCACCGGCAAGTACACTTAAGACCCCCTACGGCTTTGTGTCCATGCGATACGTCACGGACGCAACTTTGCCACCAGCCTCCTCGTCGATAGGATTTACCATGCAATTACAAGCCTCGTATTGTCCCCGTGGCTGCACAGGAAGCCAAGGCACGTGTCTCTTTGGCCAGTGTGTTTGCATCCAAGGATGGAGTGGCCCTGCGTGCAATGTGCCTCAGGGATGGCGTTGTCCAGGTGTGCACTTCAATTCGAATGACGGCTGCGACTGTGGCTGTGGCCTTTTTGGTAAGTTCAGTCGGTCCGAATAGACATTGTCACATCTGTAGATCCGGATTGCAATGATACATTCGCGCCAAGTATATCACAGTGCACCAACTCTGCTATATCACTTGTTTACAATGGCACACAAGGCCGCCTTGCTTTGGGCGATTGTGTCTATTGTCCCCTTCCAACGTCGCTTTCTGGTATGTTGCATTCGATTCATGATTGACTTTTTTGTGATTCATAGCACGACAAACCTTATCCCTCGCCTCCTCATTCACCGATGCCATTGAGCTATCCTGTCCATCCAATTTTCAATGCCCTAGTGGCACAGAGTGTACCAACACGGGCAAATGCGCCCAAGTATCCCCAATCGTAACGCATACAGCATCATCGACACCAGTTTCGTGGCGTCAGCTCTGTAACTCCAACTTTGATTGCCCCGGTGCTACAACGTGTACTACCAATGGTGAGTGCCAAGCGCCTTCCAACTATGGCCTCTCGACAATATCAGCTTCGGGTGTCTGCTCCATGTTTGGCTGGCCGAACACAAACGTAGCTGGCGTGACAGTTGAATTCCGAATTCAAGTCACCACACCACGGAGCATTGACACTGTGCTGAGATACCCTGGCTTGACTATCACCCAAACCTCGCAGCTGGTGTTTTCAGCTTCCACTTTACCCCTGTGGAGTACTTCTGTGAATATCGCTGATGGTCAATGGCATGATTTAGTCTGGGTTTGGGACAACGTCCTTGGAACTATGATGCTGTATTCTGGATCTACCCTTTTGGCATCAACATCAGTCGCAGCAGTAGCCCCATCAATGGCATTGAACCAGCAATTTACCGTCGGGAGGTTTGATGGCGGGCTGGCCTTCTTACGACTCTGGAGCGTGCCACGCGCACCAGCCACCTTTTTCCAAGCACATCTTCCAACGGACCGACCCAATATCGTGGCCGAATATCGATTCGCGGATGGATCTGCTCGGGATCACTCTTACCATGGGAACGACCTATCAAATTCAGCCGCGTTTGCGTCATTTTTACCCAGTACGCTGCCTCATACCACGCGTTTCACACGCATTTCCTAGGCTCGTACGCTTGTCTCGCGTCCCCGCTCAACGTATCGGCTGGACTTTCCGTTGGTTCTCTCCTGTCTGTATCAGGCACAACGTCTGGGCCATGGGTTGTTGAGATGACAAGTGCTCTCCAAATCGCTGTGCTGCGAGTTGCTGCAACTCCCAGCATAGTCGACATTTCAGTCGATGGTACAATCGTCGCGTCATTAGTCGTCAGCACGACCCAAAGCCATTTTCTCCTCTTTCGTTTCGAGCAAATCAGCATCACCACTGCACAAATCTGCATCGATGACTTGACTTGCGGCACTGTGACGTTGTCAGCCACTCCCGCCACGGCTTTTGCCGTGTCGAGCATTGGATTTGTGTCGTACTGTCTCACCCGAGCCAGTACGTTCACTATCGCTTCCATTTATCCCACTCAAACTGCTGACCTAGACAGCCAAATGACCTTGGCAAATATTATATCGACTCCAACCGTAACGACAGATCGACAACCGTGTCAATTCCCCTTTTCAGTGCCCATGCGCGACTGCACAGCCTTTACAGCGTATTTAGCTGCCAACAACTACTCGTCTTCGACGCTGCTGCCCGTGGCCCAAGCTTACGCCTACGCCCATTTGGATCTGGCAACTCAAGCGTGTACATGCAGCGATATGCCAACGTGGAGCTCGAGCAGTTTGATCACACGCGTGCAGTCGACGACACCGCCGCAAGTCACGATGCTCGTCACATACACGACGATCAAAACAACCAACACATTCTCCATCGAAACATCCGCGCCATGTGCGGAGCAATGCTATCTTTTGGAACCCGGGAGCAGTGGTTTTCCTATGAATTTGGGTTGGTTTATTGAGTTAACCCTTATATCATCGTCCAACGTTGTTTTGGGGGCCACGGCGACCCTGCACAATGTGACGCGTGAATTTACCTTTGAGCGAGCGCAGAATGGCACGTGGCAAGTCGTGGGGACCTCTGCCGCTGGCGTATCGAGCTCTACCCGGTGTCTTGTGATTGGCCCAGACGCACCAGTCGTTCAAACCACGTTTTCAGCCTTTGGATGCCAAACCGCAGGTGCCTCGATCTTGGATCCACCTGTAGTGCAGCCATACTGCGTTATCAACAGCACCAAGAAAACGTGCTTGAGCGACGTCGACAGTTGTGGCCTCTCGAACGGTCAGGTGACGTTGTCAGCCTTGGCAGGTTCTTTCGACGACGGCTACACAGTTAGTATTACAAATGGCATCCATTTCTGTGCCTTCAAAGTCTCGCCCAGCGTACCAGCGCCACTACGACCCTATGCAATGCTATACTACGCGATCGAAAAGACCCAGCTTGGCTCATCAGACATATTGACTGTCTCGTCCAATGGAACCGCTTTGTCCACCGTTGTAGGTACTACAACGTAAGTCGATCGTGGACCTAATAATTCGATTGAATATTTTATTCGTAGGGCAGTGCAAGCCGTGGCTTCCCCAGTGGCATTAGCGAAAGGACTCACATTTACCATGACCACGGCTGGAGACAAGAGCGGCACAGCTGGCGATGGATTTGTCGTTGCGTACGACACCAAATATGTATTTTCTGCTGCCCCAACCACTCATTTTTGCTCGACTTCTGAGACGACGCTTGCCCTTGACGACGCCATTATCTACCCCACATACAACATGAGCATAGGCAATGTTGTTTTTCCAACCCAAGCACAATGTGATTATCTCATCCGCGCCACCGATCCGGCGAGCGTTGTGTGGCTCCAATTTCTCGATTTCGCACTCACAACTGACAGAGTCGAACTGTACGATATCCTACCCGACTCAGCACCCGTCCTTCTGGCCAATCTCTCAAGTTCGACCTACGGTACCAGTCACTTTGCCGCTTTATTCAATGGCCAATCCGACTACATTGTCTCGACGCTGGCTGTCGTAGTTCCTGCGACCATCACCTTTTACATCAACGTGGCTGCCAACTTGACAACCGACTGCTCTGTGACCAATGCCTGCGTCAACGGCATCTCGAAACCCATGAAAGTTCTAGGCACGGACAACAGATTTGCTGGCTTCAACGTTGAACTCAACGTCGCAACAGGGTTTTTGTCCGTAAACTTCAACGCGGGGATGACGTACACCTTGACAAAAGACCTTCGATTGGACACATGGAGTCACATTGCCTTTGTTCGACGGCAGCGAGACGTATTTGGCTACGTGAATGCTACCCGCGTGGTGCTCACGACCTCAGGTTCCAATATTGCGAACCTAACAGCAGCCGAAAATCTCTTGTATATTGGTGGTCAAGCCAATTTGCCTGACAGCCAAAACATCCATTTCGCAGGCCAATTGTATCTGATTATGCTCTTTGACATGGCCAAAACCGTTTATGACATCGGCCGGCAAGAGGATTCTACCTGCAATCTATCGGATCCATCGCTTCTCCTTTGCTATGCATTCTCTACGTCCTACGCTACGGCCGACGCAAGTCGATTTCACAACGATTGTAAATTCCACGGTGCCTCCTTTTCCAAAGCCAAAATGCGTTCCACCGTAACGTATAAAACATTTGCTGCCGCCACGTCCCAGCTCCTTGTGCGGTATATTCCATTCTACAGATTTAGCACAGATACATTTCGCTTCCTTGCCACAGCCATTAAGTGCCCAACGCCTTGTTTCGGGCAGTGCCAGCGCGGTCAATGTGTATGCAACCCCGGTGCAATGGGACTATTTTGCAATGTTACGCAACCTAACCCATGTTCAGGCCACGTCATTCTTCCATCGGCATCATCTGGAATGTTACTTTTGCCTTGGGCCACTACAGAACCACCACAGACACAGTTTGTGCCCGACATTGGCATCGCAGCCCATCTGCCACTCGACTGTTCGTGGCATTTTCGAAACCCTGGCGACGTTGTTGTGCTGGATATCCAAAAGACCGCATTGGATATAGCAGAAAGCATCAGCATCTACGAAGGGGATCGAGTTATCCCAATGTACGTATATCGCTACAACCTCACTGCGCAACTCGCGATGGACCGTGCAGCCTTTTATAATCGTGGGCGGATAACCTATTCCAAAGGCCTTTTCCAAAACGTCACTCCTTATGCTGCCACAGCCACCTTGTGGCTCAAGACCACCCAGGCAACAGGATGCAATCAAACCGTCCACATTGTTCAATACCGACGTGGACAAAGGTGTGTTGATGCCACCACATTTGGACTTTCGCGGGATTTGGCCATTCAATTGATCCAAACATACTGGAATTTGCAATCCTCCAACGCATACGCTTCGGCAATTACACCAATCCAACTCTACTTCAACACATTTGACGCTACTACCGCCAATGTTACAGTCGAATATACCCAAACAATGTTAAGTGGAGCTGTCTTGACACCGTACACAACCGTCTTTCACTTTATAAAGCGAGCCTCACAGCCGTATTTGACGTGTAAAACTGGAACCGACGTTGGATTGGACCACCTCACTCTGGGGCAGTCTTTTGTATTGTATCAACAAAGAGACTTGACTTCCAGTACATTCAAAGTTCAGAACAGTCTCGCATCCCCCATATTCAATTTTGCGGGTACCTGGACTAGCGACAGCAGCAAAGCATTTTCAGGGATCTACCGCGTTCCCTTTGTACTGAATCAGCTTGCGAATCCGCCTTCGTTTACATTGGTCGTGTCTGCCAAAGTTGTGCTCACTGGGAACGTTCAATATATATTTGCCCAAGAAGAGAACGCGAATGGCTCGATGTTACTTAAACTCGTGCCAACATCCAGGGGAGTTGGTCTTTGGGTGTTTGGAAGCTACGGCATAAACGACGGTGCTCAATCCGCAAATCCAGTGTCCAATGCATTGGATACTGTCAATTTGGCCATCACATTCAGCAGTGGCGTCATCACATACTTTGTCAATGGCGTACGCTATTCCTCCTTTGATACTGTTCAGGCCTATCGAACGTGTTCATCGGGGAACTGTACTCCAGCCATTACTGGGTTTTCAGACACCAGTCATGGCATACTCATAGGTGGTCGTTTGGTCGCTGGTCAGTCGGCTGACCTGTGGGGTGGAACTATTTCCAGCGTACAATTGTTTAATTCGGTATTGGGTGACGCGGTGATTGCTTCCTTGGTTGTGAATGGAACTGCCTTAACAACCATCGTCAAATATACTGCTATCAACGGTATGTCATTCGCCACACAGGCAACCCTAAGCACTATCGAAGTTGCAACTGTTGCTGTGACGACAAACGTAGTAGTAACATCGAGGCTGCTTCGTGTGTGGACCGTGGCGCGCTGTGGCTGTGATATACCACCGCTGACATATCACTTGGACATTGGTAGCCTCAGCGTCCTATTGAATTCTTCCATCCAATCGTTTGTGTGGAATGCCTTTGATGACACGAGTGCGTTGGTATCGTGGTTTTCTCCGACCTCTCTATCAAGTCCATTTTACCAAACGGCTCTCGCTCGAACTAAATCATATGGTTATACCTTGACCAGCGATTTTCTCATGCGCTCGCTTGCAGACTATGGCTCCAATTTTGAAAATATCCCCTACTACATCACCCGCCTTTTCGTGAATGCAATATCTCCAACGTCGGCGACAGTCAGTTTCACATTTTTGAACAGTTTGATGATGCCCGTGGATGCCACAGCTATGTTTGTAGCTACGAATAACACCTGGCAAGGTCCTCTTTCCGTCGATAGACTCGTACCGCCCAATTTTGGTACACTCCCTCCAACTCGATGCCGCCAGAATTCAATGGTCCAATTGACTGCGTCCGCAGGTATTCTCACGAACGGTGAGCCCACACAGTGGACCGTCGAGTCGCAGGGTACGACCTGTGGGTGGTCTCTGCAAGCACCCGACGGCCAATCCATCACGATCACGTTTGACTATTTCTACATTTCGTGCACGGAAGGGACACTGACAATAGTGGATAACGTTGCTTTGGCCACCATGCCTCTTTGTGGAAATTTGGCCGGTCAGTCATATTCGTACGGGGCCAGCCTCATGGTGTCGTTTGCAATGGCGGGAGCAACGTTACTCTCAACAGGATTTTATGCCAAATACTCGTTCTCTGGTCACAGTTCAACCATAAACACATTCACTGTCCCAGTCACATACTCGCCTTGGCGTGTGGTAAACACAAACACTGCTGGTTCGACTCAGTGCCAGTTGGATCCAACTAACATATCCGCGTCCAATACATGGCAAGTCGTCTCAGTAACGCCCGCCACATCATTCAATTCAACTTGCTATGCCACCAACTCGAATCCGCCAGATTCGACCTGGGTTGTTAGCTCGTACGATGATTCGGCTGGTTCAGTGACATGTGCTACGTGGCAATTTGATGAAACAATGCCGTGGACAGCCTACGATATCCAAACCACAGGGCCAACTGAGCTCAACACGGCCGTGCCAACACTTGTCACTCAACCGTTGGCAGCACTGACACTCACATCCTCCAGCGAATGGACTTCATTTTTCAAATCCAACACCAGCACGGTCGAAGTGCGCTATATATCGCTACATAGTCGTAGCAGCCATGTACGCCTAAAATACTACCAACCGCATGTGTATTTTGTCGCGCCGCCTAGTTATCGCTCTGTCGATGGCTACATGGGCGATGGATCACGGGATAATCCGTTCACGAATACGTTTGCCTATCTCATTGCATCGGTTCTCCAAGCCGGGGACATGCTGCAACTCTTTCCCGGGCGATACGAAGGAATGGGCTACTGCAATTTAATACTGTCACAAAGCATCATTTTTGAAAGCATCAGTGGAAATAAACTTACAACCATTGACTGCCAAGGTACAACCCGTGGATGGCAACTGAAACACACCACAGGACTTTCTCTCATCAAGGGACTTGCATTCATTAATTGCATGGTATGAAGTGTTCGTGGCAACAGCTTATTGAACTGTCTAGGTAAACGCCGCTCCCATGACTGGTGCGTCCTTATTTATTACTGGCAACACAATCGTCGACTCGTGCACGTTTGAGAACAACCTACACAAGGCCCAAGGCACTGTTGCTATTGTAGCTCCCAGCGTCTGCACTGTCATCGCATGTGCATTTTCGTCCAATACAGGCAGAAGTACGTTGGCAATTTTGTCGGGAACTTCAGTTGTTCACAACTGCACCTTTACCAACAACTTGAATACTGATAACGGAGCGCTCCACGTCTCTACATACGTTGAAGCTGACACAAGTTGTGCCAACCCAGGCGCCGCAAATGTTTCGAACACTCTATTTTCTGCCAACAGCGGTGCGCCGGCCTTGACAATAACGTTTGCAAGTGTCGTGCGAGTAGCGGAGAGTTTTTTTGAAGCCAACGATGGAGGTGGCATCGTCAATGACGGTTCCCACCTTGTACTGGCTACAACAAGCTTCAAGCACCACCCCTCGACGACTATCACTGCAACCGCAGGCGCCACCGTGCGCAGCTCGTTTTGCTCGTTTCTTAACAACGGTGCAAGGCAAGGCAGTGTCGTGGCAATGACATCGTCCGTGTGGGTCGGTCAAGCCAATATGTATCAAGGCAATGTTGCATCAATCAACGGTGGCGGCGCAGTCTTTGGCACGCTGTCGAATTTTTCAGAGACTGACAGTCAATTTATCGGGAACCGGGCAATTAGTTTTCCCGGGGCCAGCGGCGCTCCAGGCGGGGCGGTAGTTCTGTCTCACAGTTACAGCGTCGTATTTCAAAATACAACGTTTCAAGGTAACAGTGCAAGTGGAGCCGGTGGAGCAGGTAGAGTACTTTATATGTTCAGCATCAATCAAAATTCATGCCTTTTCAACTAGTCATGTTGACGAATGCGACGACATCCATGTCCCACAATCGTTTTGTCAACAATAACGCCGACGGACAAGGCGGCGCCGTCCGACTCTCGCAGTGTCTATTTGGAACCACATGGATGCAAGTGGCTTCGGGTATTCTCCAGTCGAGCTACTTGCGTTTCCACGCAAACACGTTTACGTTCAACACTGCCTTGCGCGGAGGCGGTGCCGTCAGTATGGACTCAACTCGCGCAATCACATTCGACAACGACACGTTCGAAGGGAATCGAGTATTGATTGGCGACGGCGGGGCCGTGGAAATTACGTCGTCCACTAACGTTGTCTTCATATCCATCCGTGTGAATGGCTGCTCGGCCACTCGGGGCGGAGCTTTCTCCGCCATCAACAGCGTGGGGCTTTACATCCTCGACACTCATTGTACGGTGTGTCAAAGCAATACGAACGGTGGTTCAATTCTGTCGGACGCCACAATTCTTACAATGACCAATCTTACAATCGATCAAGTATGTTCATCCTATAAGGCGTACCTGAGAGTGACGTGTAGAGTATGTCGGGTCAATATGGCGGTGGCATGGCACTTCAGGGTCGTACAAGCATCATTGTGCTTATCAATGTGTCGATCGCCAACAGCCTGGCTGTGAAAGGCGGTGGCCTCTACATTGTCGACTGCGAAATTCCGCAAGGCAGCATTAATAGGTTGCATTTCAAAAACGTGACGGCAAGCGCAGTTGGCGGGGGAATTTACACCGTCTTGACGACGCTGTGGTTGAATCAGTTGATCGCCATCAACTCGAGTGCTGAAAATGGAGGCTTCATGTCGCTCGAAGACAGCATGGTCGTATTGATCAATTCAAGCGTTCAACAGGCGAAAGCGTCAGTGAATGGAGGCGCCATTTATGCCATCGTCTCAACACTCTTGACCAACTCGACGCAGCTCGTGGAAAACAATGCAGCCAACTACGGCGGGAGTATTTATGGCTTTGCCAGCAACTTTCGTCTGGTCAACTCGACCGTCCAGTCGTCCATGGCCAACTTGGGTGGCGGTATCTATGCATCGTCCTCGAACATTCAATTGGAAACTTCCGTTGTGAAACTCAATCGGGCTGGGACGGGTGGTGGCATTTGTTCGGATTTGACAAGCATCGTTGTGGATGGCTGCACCTTTCAGTGGAATTCTGCATCTGGTGCAGGTGGGGCGGCATCAGTTTCGTACAATTTCATTCAACTAAGGGATTCGATTATTTCCAACAACGACGCGAAACAAGGCGGCGCTTTCATGTTCACTAACGCCCACGGCTTTTCTATCGAAACGTGTTTTTTTACCAACAACACCGCTCATATTGACCCTCTCAATCGAGCGGTCCAGCAAGGCGGGGCGTTGGCAGTTGCGCAAATCAGCGAGAATTCATCTATTTCCAACAGTGTCTTTCAATTCAACAATGCAGAGGGTGCAAACGGTGGCGCGGTCTATGCAACCATGGCTGGCATACCCTCAGTTTTTGAAATCCAGCTGCAAAACACAACATTCAAAGGCAACCAAGCTGGCGCGGGCGGCGCACTCTATCTAGACTCCATGCTTTTCAATTTCGATGGCGCGATATTTCAATCAAACGAAGCATCAACAGGGGGTGGTGGTGGTGTCTTTTGGGAGGGTATGGAACCTCTAAACCTTCAATCAGCCGCAACCTACCAGGCCAATCAAGCTGTGTATGGACTCGACTTTGCATCCTCCGCTTACGCGCTGATTCCTCATTATACCTCGCCAGGGTTTGGAGAAGACAGTACGCGGACGTTTCAAGGCTTGTTAACCGTTCGAATCGTGGTACTGAACGTATTCAACTCCCTTCTTGGTTTGACCATATCGGTTCTAGGACCAATACAATCAGACCGTGATAACCGAAAACAGCGCAATCGTGTCCCTCGGCACTGCGACGTTGGGGGCCGCCATGACCGGAGTTTTCCAAGTTCCTGCTATCGATGGCGTGTGCAATTTCACCCAGGCTGGCGTTCAACAAACGCCAGGACTTCAAGTCACCATTTCAGCCTCGTCCCCGCCGCTTCGCCCGCTCCAGAGCGTGGTAATCCAGGTCCGCTCGTGTGTGCGAGGGGAAGTTGTTCCCGTGGGCATAAGCCAGTGCGTCAAATGTGCCTATGGCAAGTTTAGCTGGAACACGAGCGACCCAACCTGCCACGACTGTCCCATCGGCGCTGTCTGTGGTGGCGGGGATGCCATTCACGCCACCGAGGGCTACTGGCGCTTTCCAAACACGACAGGCATTTGTGGTGTCTCACAGTACGACAGCTGCAAATTGATCCACTGCGAAGGCCCGAGCTGCGGTGGCTGTGTGCAGGGCAGTGAGCAGGCGACAGTCGAACCCCAAGGGCCCAACGGCACGACGATACTCATGCTTCCGAATTCGAGTGACTACCAAGTCAACGACATTCTCTATGTCCTAGGGGCGACAGTTCAAGTTGTGTCCGTAACATCCAATCATCTATTGGTCACGACCTCGTCTCAGTTGGCCACTGTTGGCAGCGTCGACATTTTCAGGTGCCAGCCTGAAGCCTGCGCAAAGGGGTATACTGGTAACTTATGCCTTCGTTGCGACGCCGGGTACACCCGAAGCGGCAAGAGCGAATGCGTGCCTTGCCCAACAAGCTTTGGACTGACAATTTTTGTGCTTGTATTGGGTGCGATCGCGATTGTAATTGTGGTGGTTGTTTTGATTATATTGGCTATCAACAAGGCCAAGAAGGGGACGAGTGTCACGTCCATTATCACAAAGATATTTACATCGTACATGCAACTCATCGTTTTGGCCGAATCGTTTAATGTGAACTGGCCCGAAGAAGTGACAATGATGTTCAACACACAAGGTCTCGTCGCAAGTCCAGGAAATAAACTCATCTCGATCGAGTGTTTTTTGGACTACTACAACTTCAAATCCACCGTCGGTCAACCTAACGCCATGAGCAACTACTACTCGCAGCTTATCGTCTTCCTATTGTTGCCAGTTCTTGGAATATTGGCTCCTCTTGCGTTTTGGACAGTTCGATTTCGGAGGCTGCGATCGCACCACGATAAACAAGACTGGGCTATGGCTGCGCAACTCGACAACGATCACCTCGTTGCTATCAAAGAGCTCCCAACTGTGTTTGAAAAGCTTCGTTTGCATCCGAGTGACTTTGTCCTCCTTGACGTTCGAGCTCAGATGGAGGCCGGTCCTGTACCCATCGCAGTCGTGAAAGGCGCCTTTGTGAATGCCATCTACGGCGAAATTCGCGCCAAATTGATTCTCAGCATCGTCGTCATCATGTTTCTCATCCATCCATCCATGTCCAACCAATTCTTTCAAATGTTTTCATGCACTCAACTCGGCACTGACGCCGATGGAAAAGCGCTCTATTATTTGCATCCGGATTTGGACGTCCCGTGTTATACACCCTTGCACAATCGATGGATGTACTTTGTTGGAGTCCCCGGACTCGTTCTCATTACACTTGGAGTTCCCTTGTTTGCCTTTTCAATGTTGTTTGTCCGTCGACACGACTTGGACAACCTCAAAACAAAGATCGAGTTTGGGTTCCTCTATACTGGTTTCAAGCGCAAACACTACTACTGGGAACTATGGTACAGTTTTGTACTTGATTTCGAATCTCACATGAAGGGTAGGGTCACGCAGCGCAAAATTATTGTCAGTTTTATCTCTGTCTTTTTCAAACGTACTGGTGTGGGCCCTCAAGTCCTCGCATCGACAATTCTCGTTTTCTTTGCCTTGTACATTCACATGGAATGTCGACCGTATGAAAACGACACGCTCAACGACTTGGAACAACGTGCGCTACTTGCCTCACTCTTTACGCACTTCAGTGGCCTCTTTCTCTACCAAGCTGAAATCGTTGGCACGTGGCGTGGCGTGTTTGGTGTCTTTGTTATCGTAGTGAACTCTCTCTTTGCACTTCAATTTCTCCGATTAATGGCGAAAGAGCTCAGACAAAACGCGGTTTCAGTCCTCCATAAAATTGTCGACCACTCAGCCGTCCGCAAAATCCACCAGAATTCCAACTCATTCAAAGACTGTGCGTCGGTTGCTCCAAGAACCAGTCACCTTTTGCCCAACGACATCGTCAAGGCGGGGGATTGATATATTTGGCCCTTGGGTTGTCCTAGTTCTAGGTCGCGTGCGATGGGCTTCATAGAGTTCAACAGCTAGAAGCTAGATCGAATGGTCGACATAAAGAAGTAGAAATTTCAACTTCTGTGGATGTATTTCACTCAGAATATGGGAACTCTCGAGATTAGTACGCCTCGTAGATTCAAGAGGCGCAATATCTCACATTCATCAGATGATATAAAGTTAACATCAATTTGTTGCGAAACCTGCACTCGTCAGTATTTCACTCAATTGTTTGTCGTATTGTTTTGCGTTCGAGCATTGGATGTGACTGACAATGACTACTGCATTCAAATGCTCGTCTTGTGGGTTGAATATTGCCGAAGCGAATATCCGAAAGGCCGCGTGACAGTTACATCGGTTTCAATTCTCCTTGCAGAACAAACCCATTCGCCACAACGTGCTCCGTTCGACATGCGCCGCCTCGGGCTTCTGTTGCTTCTACTACCGGCGACATCTGGCCAAACAATATGCGCACTTCAGACGACATTGACCTCTGGCCCTGGTTCTATTCAGGACCGGGCGTCGCATGCTAGCATCGGGTACACAGCCCCTATCGAATGCCACTGGAAACTGAGCACCCCCACAAGTGGCACGATCGTGCAGCTTTCGTTTTCACTCTTCAATTTGTACCAGTTTGCAGGCAGCTCCAACGACGTCTTGTTAGTCAACCTTGGCGCGCAACAAGCGGCCACGGTGCCGACGGGATGGCAGCCATACACACGCCTCCATCTGCCGCTCGCAGGAACGGACGCTGTCGGTTCGTACAACTATGCCCAAGCTGGGCGCACTCCGGTAAATACATGCCCCACTAGTGCGACTGCATTCGATCCAGCGACGACTGATCTGACGAAAAACTCACTGCTCACGGACGGGGCGCGTACAAATACATGGATTATGGCCGTCGGCCAACTCAGTCCATTGACGCTCACATCGAACGCCCAAGACATCTACATCGTCTTTCGCTCGTTCGCCAAGTACGGAACGCCATCTGCCGACGATATCTATGGGTTTCAACTGGACTATTCTTTTGGTACGTGATGCCAAACACTTGCCTCGGGGAATGAGGCTGTGGCTTCGTAGAAAGTGCATATTGTGCTCACAATCTCAACCTCGTCCCAACTTTGGCAGCGTCGGACATCTCCAGCACGACGTCCGCCACGACCGTCCAAGACAACATGGTTGGGTTGACCCAAGCCCGTATGAATTGCTCTTGGTACATTGAGCCAACTCGGTCCCTGGGCCAGCGTAAATTGGCCTTTGACTCACTCTGGCTTACATTCACAACCTTTGATCTGCCTGGCACTTCCTACCTCTTCTTGTACGTTGGTACCTATGATGTGGCTGACCGAGGTTTAGGTACGATGTGCCGACAAGGACATTACTGGCCCTGTACGACCGCTCGAATCCGCCAAGAAGTGCATTCAAAACCACCCACGGGTCCATATACATGCGCTACGTCACCGACGCTACCCTCCCTCCAGCTTCGGCCTCGGCTGGATTTGTCCTCTCGTGGCAAGCTTCGTACTGTCCCAACGGCTGTTCGGGCAGCCACGGCACGTGTACGTTTGGCCAGTGCGTGTGCGTCACAGGCTGGAGCGGCCCGTCGTGCAACATTCCTCAGGGATGGTATTGCTCTGGCTCGCATTATAACGCGAGCGACGGGTGTGATTGTGGCTGTGGGCTCTACGGTAAAGCGATTCAACTTGTGCACGCTGAACAGTTGGTGCATATAGACCCCGATTGCGGTGCCCTAGAAACGAGTGTCTCACAATGTTTGCGCTCGCCAACGTCGTTGGTTTACAATGGCACCCAAAGTCAAATTGCCTCAGGGGATTGTGTCTATTGCCCGCTGCCAACAATGTTATCACGTAAGTGTGTCGTGACGTAAGTCCATTTTAACAACCAATCAGCACCCCAAACCTTACCCGTGACCACATGGTCTACCAATTCCATCGAGCAATCCTGTCCTTCGAATTTTCAATGCCCTGGTGGATTTCAATGTTCCAACACGGGCAAATGCGTTCAAATTTCATCGACCCAACCTTCATCTTCAATTGATCCTTGGTATCAACAATGTACATCCAATGCCAATTGCCCTGCCTCAACGTTATGCAGTTCCACTGGGATCTGTCAAGCGCCATCAAATTTTGGTATCTCGACGTCGTCATCCATTTCTACCTGCTCCTTGTCTGGTTGGTCCAGCTCGACCTTGGTTGGAGCTACAGTTGAATTCCGAATTCAAGTTACCACACCTCGGGGTGGTGACACTGTCTTGAGTTATCCTGGCTTGACCATCACCCAAACCTCCAAGCTGACTTTTTCAGCTTCCACTTTACCTCTTTGGAGTACCACTGTGAATATCGCTGACGGCCAATGGCATGATTTAGTGTGGGTCTGGGACAACATCCTTGGAACCATGGCCCTGTACTCACAAATGACGCTTTTGACCTCGACTTCCGTTGCAGTTCAAGCCCCTGCTTTGGCGCTCAACCAACAATTTACCGTGGGTAATTTTGGTGGAGCACTGGCCTATTTACGATTGTGGAGTGTTCCACGATCGACTTCAACTTTTTTTCAGGATGCACTCACAACTGACCGATCAAATATCGTTGCCGAATATCGTTTCGCGGATGGATCAGCACGTGATCTCTCTCCCCATGGCAACGATCTCTCAACTTCCGCTACTTTTGCGTGTTTCCCACCCAGTACGCTGCTTGTTGTTATGTAATCAAACAACCTGTTGATCTTGATTAGGCATACACGCTTGCCGAGCGTCCCCGCTGGATATTTCTACCGGGTTTTCAATTGGAGCTGTCCTGTCCGTGACTGCCCTCGCGACAGGTCCATGGTCTATTGTGATGACAAGTGCGACGACAGCCATTGTCCTCAGAGTTGCTGCGACTACCACCACCGTTCAAATTGCCATCAATGGCTCGATTGTCGCGACCTTGACGCTGAGCACGACGCAGAACCACGCACTACTTTTCCGATTTCAAAAACTGAGCACCACCACGGCTCAAATCTGCATCGACGACATTTCATGTGCCACCGTGACATTGTCTGTGATACCGGCCACTGCATTTGTCGTGAATTCAGCGGGGCTCTCAGCGCCGTGTCTGACACAGTCTAGTGCGTTTAATTTGTTGCATTCGTGCAATTGTTTTGAATGTTTTCTGGTGTAGGTAGTTTGACGGAGTTGGCTGGGCTCGTCTCTGTTCCTACCGCGACCACGGACGGCCAATATTGCGCCTTTCCGTTTTCGATGTCGATGCGCGACTGCACAGCTTTTGCGTCGTATTTGACGACGAAAAACTACTTGTCAACAACGTTGGTGCCCATTGCCCAAACCTACGCCTACGCCAACTCGGACCTTGCGACTCAAGCCTGTACGTGCACTGTCATGCCAACGTGGAACTCAAGCGTCTTAATCACTCGCGTCAATTCATCATCACCATCACAAGTGACGATGCTTGTGACATACGTGACGATCAAAACAACCGCTGCCAACATTTCGTCGGCCCAGCAATGTGCATCGCAATGCTACATATTGGAACCCATCGCAACCACACTTGCGCCTGGAGGAGGGGGCGGGCCGCTTGGCGGCGGCGGTGGGCTACCACCTGCCACTACGTCACTGACAACAGCCTCTCCCGCCACAACAACACCAGCAGCAAATGGAACAACAAATGGAACGGCCACTCCATCAACAACGCAGGTTTCGTACGTTTCAGGCACAACTGCAATCACCTATACCGTGACCCGGGAATTCACGTTTCAGTCTGTCAATGGCATATGGCAAGTCGTGGGCACTTCTGCCGCTGGTGTGTCCAGCTCGGCCCGATGTCTCGTCACCGGCCCCGATTCTTCTACGATGGTGACTACTCTCTCGGCGTTTCGATGTCAAACCACAGGTGCATCCGCTTTGGATCCTCCGGTGGCGCAACCGTACTGCATCGTGAACAACATAAAAAAAACATGCTTGGCCGATGTCAATGGCTGCGGATTTCCGAATGGCCAAGTGACGTTTGAAACCACTTCTGGCAGTTTTGACGATGGCTATACAGCCAGTGTGACCAATGGCATCCATTTATGCACTTTCTCGGTCTTCCCAAGCATCCCACCGTCGCTTGAACCATTTGCAACGCTTGTGTACTCGATTGAAAAGACTCAGCTTGGCACAAAGGACACTCTGACGACATCGTCGGATGGCACGATACTGTCAGTGGCATCGGGCATTGCGACGTAAGTTTGTTTATAGCTACCTACATTTGAATTGGTGACTGTAGGGGACTACCGGGTATGACGATGCCTGTTCCAGCGACAAGTGGATTATCCTTTGTTCTTTCGACGGCTGGAGATACGACTGGTGTGGCAGGAGACGGATTTGTCGTTCAATATGATACCCAATACGTCTTTACCGCCATTCCAACCATTCATTTTTGCTCGTCAAATCAAACCTTGTTGTCTCTTGATGATGCAATCATCTACCCCACGTACAACATGGATTCACCTGGCGTCGTTTTTCCCACCCAACAACAATGTGATTACCTCATTCGTGCTACCGATCCGTCAACTAATGTGTGGCTGCAATTTCTCAACATCGCACTCACATTTGACAGAATTGAGCTCTACGACATGATCAATACTACCCCTGTTCTCCTTGCAAATATTACAAGCTCCTCGTACCTTTTCACGCATGTCCCTGTCATTTTCAACGGCCAATACGACTACATTGTCTCGACAATGCCTGTTTCTGTCCCTTCTACAATTATCTTTTATATTAATGTACCCTCCGACACAAGT
>VJMH01006291.1:0-15139 GCA_009835185.1 Aphanomyces stellatus | reverse complement strand
CATGGACGCCAACGTCGACGCAAAGCCTTGGCGGATGGTCGAGACGGGCGGCGGTGGCGGTGGCGTCGGCGCGGCAGCCGACGACCGAAACTCGGGTTTGTCTTCTTTGATCGGGGTCGGGTCGGGGAGACCGCGAAACATCATGGGCCCGAGCGGTGTCGACGCTTCGATGAGTCGCGAGAGGATGCTCCGGCTGCGCTCTTGGAGCGACGAAATCGTGACAAAGCACGGGAGGCGGAGCGGCGCGAGCGCAGTCTCGACGAGCGACTTGGACGCGAGCAAATGGTCGTGTTTGAGAAACGACTCGAGCGCGAGGAGAGCGCGGGACCGCAGCCTCTGCAATGAATATTTCCCAACTGGCGCTGGGCCGAAAAGACGCGCCATGTCAGCCAACACGCCCACCAAATTGCCCCGCGCGAAGGCAAATACTTTCAGGCAGCGGACGAGGTTTCGGTCGAGAGATGAACAGTCCAAAACGTACCCTTGCTTGCAAGCATACCCTCTTCGCCCGACTGAGGACCACCAGTCGACCATTTCCAACAACATGGTTGCCGTGGGCTCGCCGCTCGGTGCGACGTCCCGTCGTCGCACGACCCACGTTATCTGCTTCCTTCGTAGCACAAGGCCAATCCTCACGAGCCCAACTACGGTAACGACTCTTCAAACGTCGCGTGGAATTAAATAAATGCGCCAATGCCTTTCTCCTACATGCTCGACGAGATCGTCGGCGAGTCCATCACGATGGGTGTGATGCTTGTCTCAAATTGCAAAAAGAGTTTCGACATGGTGTGGAGCTGGCGGCGCGCCATGACGAACGTGATCCCGTAAAACAAGACGGTCCAGCCGAGCCACGCATAGGCAAACACAAGGACTGACGTGAGGCCAGCCTTGTCCGAGACGAGACAGTCGGGGTTGAGTGTCTCGGTGCCATTCACGGTGACGCTGCCGCAGTGGGGGGCCCACTTGTCTTTGAGCGTACCGAGGATGAGGGGCGCGGGGAGGTCCCCGAGCACATGGAGGAGCGCCGTGCTCAAGCCAATGGCAAAGCCACGGTGGGATTTGTTGACACTGAGGAGGATGCCGACAGTGAACGGCGACGTCGTGACAAAGAGGCAGACGAGCGCGATGAACATGAGGACGAGGATCGCCCACGGAAAGTCGACTGCAATGACCGACGCCAACGCGAACGCGAGCGCGCCGATCGCCATGATAAACATGAGCCGCGTGACCACATAGTGGCGCCACGCCGATTCGTTTTCACGGCCGCGGCACTGCCTGTCGACGAGGTAGCCACCAAGGGGCGAGCCAAGGAGGCCCGCGAGGACAACAATCCCGCCAAAGACGGTCGAACAGATGCGTTCCTCGAGCACGCCTAGGCCGATGAGAAGCGCCGGGCCAAATGCAGCGAGCCCCGAGATCGAAAACGCGTACGCGGCCCACCCGATGGTCGGGACGATGAAGAGCGCAGTCTTGAGGATGGCCCACATGTCGGCAAAGCCAGCCAAGGACGAGCCTGGTTTCGAGTTGTGGGCCATCGAGTCGTGGCTGAGTGGCATATTGTAGAGGTCGGGGATGCAAAACGCACAGAGATACGAGAGCGGTGCCATGACAACCGCAAGAATGTAGTACGCGTAGTCCCAGCCAATGGATTGGGCCATGAGAGAGCCATAGGTGAAGCCGAGGGCCGTGCCGGCTGAGAGACAGCAGGCAAAGAGCCCCATCCACCAGGCACGCTTCTCGAGCGGCGCAAACTCGTCGATGAAGGACGGAACCGCGGCTTGGAACGCTGACTCGCCGACGCCAGCGAGGACGCGGCCGGCCAAGAGCAGCCAGTAGCTTCGTGTGGATTTGGCCAAACCGCAGAGCACCATGCTCAAGACCCAGACAAAGAGACACGAGCCAGCCAAACGGAATGGACGACGATGCATCGAAAGGTAGCCAAAGAGAGAGATGAAGGCCGAGTATGCCGCGACGAAGGCGGTGACAAG
Source organism: Aphanomyces stellatus (assembly GCA_009835185.1). Taxonomy (NCBI): domain Eukaryota; phylum Oomycota; class Saprolegniomycetes; order Saprolegniales; family Verrucalvaceae; genus Aphanomyces; species Aphanomyces stellatus. The sequence continues at coordinate 13,151 of VJMH01006291.1, read as the reverse complement.
GATGCCAATGTAGACACTGACGCTGTCGGGCGGGACGTGGAGGCTCTCTTGGATGAACGCTTGGAATTGGACCGGGGCGCCAGGCACGATGGCGCGCGAGACATAGAGGAGGAGGTTGATGGCATTCAGGAGATAGAAGACATGGTTGACATTAAAGAGCTGCATGGAAGACATGTATGACGAGCGGCGGGAGTGGTGTCGACAGCCCACGAATTCCGAAAATGCAACGCGCAACACTCAACCAGCCGCACCCAGTTGAAACGCATGAGGTTCATGTCCACTTTTGAAATTGCATATGTTTTGCCTTGAGTATATCAATTATAGTATTAAAACAAGAAAATGAATGCTTAGATTTTGTGTGTTATGTATCCGATCAAATCCCCGCATGTCGGTATGGGAAACCCAGGGACTCAACTGCACCTTGGTTGACAGAAAGTGCCGGTGCTGCGTGAAGAGACGGCCGGGTGAACGCGCGAGACCTGGCACGAAGGCTGAGATGTCTACAGTGTCAGTCTGTATCCACGTCAAGGATGCGACCACGAAGCCAAGTCAGGCGGCAGTGTCAACCAACCGATGCCGCCGTGGGCTCACGCGTTCGTTCGACGGCCAAGCCAGTGTGGAGAACGATTGGAATTTCGTTGGGACAAAGCACCCGTGGACATTTCATGTGTCCGCATACGACCGTCTCTCCCGTCCACACACAGATGTTGATCATGTTGACTTGTAATGTCGTCGACATTGTGTGAGAGACAGACTGATTGTATTTGATGTGTGACTCCATCATGTAGTGTTGTTCTTTGCAATATAATCGGTCGCTCGGCCAACCGCTCCTTCGGTAGCAACACACATCACGGCAACGATCAAGGGATTGTAGCTGTCCAAGGCACACCATAGCGAGTTTCGAGCGATGTGATTGGTCAAACGGGTTGTCTCAGACGGCGTTCGTGGCGATCGAAGGCCCAAAGCCCCCATGGTGGGCTCGATCGCCTTTGGGTGTGGCTTTCTCGTGTGCATGACATGACGTGCTTCCATCCGTGCTACCGCGACGCTTCATGCGACAGCCTAACACAACGGCACCGACATCTTGCTCAGTTGAAGGCAGCGACATGCTAGGGCCACGCTTTGCAACATTGAGTGGCGTGTGTATCGTCGCCACGATTGGGGTTCCTTCTTCAAAATTATGTAGCCTGGCGTAACTGATCATGAAACTGCCGTGAAACCGCTTCCCACGTTCCAAACTCCAAACGTTTCATCTGCCACACACCTGCCCAAGATGATCCGTCCAGCTCAGCCCAGCATCACGACTCGCGTCGACGCACCACCGATGAGTCATCCCTTCCGTCGTCGACTCGATCGACTAGTCACCGTGGCTGGGGTTGGGTACCTCGCCTTGACACTTGCGTGTGGGATGTCGTACCTCTCGTGGTTGCAACCGTCGCTCGCCAACAACCTTTACTGGCCCTACTTTAACACGACGGGCGTCGGCGGGTGTTTGATTGACCTCGTCAACGTTCGCCTCACGACCACACGACTTGGACCGATGGACCTCTTGGCCGACGACGTCGCCATGCACAAACGCTACGACGGGGTCGTGCAGCCCGAGTTCAATGCCGCTTACCCCCGCCGCATCCTCTTTACGGAGCTCAACACGCTCCCGCGCGCGATTCGCGACCTCCGTCGCACGGACATTCCGTACTGGGTCTACGCGCAGTACTGCTGGGTCGATCTGGCGCGGCGGTGGGACATGGCGCACACGGCCGCGCGGTCGACGCGGTGCCAGCAACGATACATCGACAACGCAGCCAACTACCTCGAGACGCTCCTCCGCAACGTCGCATGGGATGATTTTTATGTCGGAAACGAAGACATGTGGCATGTCTCCATCGCACTTGCGCTGCAAGCATCGGTGGACGGCCGTGACTGGCTCGCGGCCCGCCCGGTCGTAGCCAGGCAACTCAGCGTCGACGACGAAGTCGCGTTCTTGGTCGCACGAAATCTCACGCGGTACGACCTGCTGTGGCAAAACGAAGTCGTCGTCGCGATTTCCGAATCGATGGTCGTGGTAAACGCGCTCGGTGTGCCAGTGAGCATGACGACCAAGTCGCTCGCCCACCCGTGGGGACCGCTCACATCGTTTGCGTTCTATTGGAACTTGTACAGCGACATGTACTTTGGCCTTGTCTCGAACGCGAGCCTCGTCCGAAGCGCCGAAAACCATTTTGATGCCATCGGCCTTCCCATCGAGGCTATGATGGGCCTTCAAGATACCACTGGCGACTACGTCCAGCAGCCCAAGGTGTTTCTCGACAGCTTGGGTCCGTTTGGCTCGGTCGACGCGCTGTACGTAGCCGTGCCGTCAACGCTCACGCGTGCCTACGAGGCCGTCCGTGGCGTGGTGTATCAAACCTTGTGGTCCAACCCAGCGTTTGCAAAGGCCTTTCAACGTATCCCTCACATCACTCTCGCCCCCACACCACCCGCGTTCAGCAGTCGCGACAACTTGGCCTACTATGGCGGCAACCTCGTGTGTTTTGCCAACGCTGCCACGACGTTTCCTCAGTCGCAGCTCTCGTTTTCCGACACGTGTGCGACGGAAACCCAGTTTGGAGTGCCCGCAACCAACTTGGCCGTTGTGTTTGCCTTGTGGGCGAGCCAGACTGCGCACGTTGGCGCGATTTGTGCGCTGCAATCGGCCGATGGATGCAGCGTCGTGCTGAGCCAAGCCCAAGTGGCGCTGGGGCTCCTGAATAACCCACCGGACGCACGAGCGATGGTCAACCCAGACGTTGTGCCAGCCATCCAAGTTGTCCAGTATGCCCAAGATGCGTCGTCGGGCGAGTGGCTACTTCTCCAGCAGCCACTCGTTTCGTCGGACCAACCCAACTGGTCGTTCTACGGCTGGCTCGCCTTGTTTGATTGGGTCGAAGGGCGACGCGAAGTGCTGCGACTCGAAGGCGATGTCGCCACGATCGATGTGATTACGGAAGCCTACGCGACCGTCCACTTCATGGCAGGCAGTGACGACGACGAGGGCCAACGCGACACAAACATTGTGTACTACTTGATGGCGTATACCACGGCCGTATCAACTGTCGTGGGCGTCGTCGTGATGACGTACACCGTGGCAGCTGCATTGGACGTCGACGGGGGCAATCTGTTTGTGTTTAACCGCGTTGCGGGCTGCGTCTGGGTCGGTCGCCCGCTCCTCGTGCTGCGCGCCCTCACCGCGACGCTGGTCCTGAGCTCGTCCCAAGTCCAATTGATAACGCAACCCTCCATCGACGGCTACTCGAAATTTGTCGCTGCCCCGCGACCCGTTGTGGCCACGATGGTGATCGTCGGCGAGGCGACGTGGGCAACGTATGTGGCGACGGACGTTTTATTGGTCCTCCTGCCATGGCGTGTGTCCACAAAATGGATGGCTGCCGTGGCCAGTGCGTTGGCATGGGCCACTCTCTTTGGCTTCGACATGGCACACCCTGTTGGCATTACAATTGCCCTCGATCGAACGTGCTCGGTGAAAAACACAGACAAGCAATTGATTTGCAATGCAGGGTACATTCAAGTTGGCGACTCGACGCGGTTTGCGCTTTGCGTGGCGCTGCAAGGCGCGTGTGTGGCCGTGGCCTTGGTCGTCGCATGGATGTGTGGTGGCAAAACGAAGCGGCCACACCAACCAACGACGCTGCTGCTCCCGGGCGCGGCCGAAGCGTTTCTCTACCAACGGGGCGCCATCGATCCCCAGTGTTGGCATGTCGACCGCGCAGCCTGCATCATGTGTGGCCTGCTCTCGTGGTCATGGCGTGGCCAACAATATACGTTTGATGTCAAGCTGTGGGTCGTCGTCGACAACATCTTTTGCCCACGGCCAGACGACGGAGGCTCGAGCTTTTCGTTCAAGAAACCGACGCTCGGTGTCCACAAAGAGATTCACTCGACGATGTTGACGCCCGTGGTCATCCAAGTGGTCAGCAAACAACCCATGAGGACCCCGGCGCCGTTGATCAAACGCGTGGCATCAACGACGACAGCGATGCACTTGCACGGGGCCGAGCGCCGGCTCGTCGTCGTCGCGGGGCTGGTCTACATGGTCCTCTCGGCCATCGGGAGCCTCTCGTACATCAGTGTCTCGACCGTGAACTTCGCCAACAACTTTTTCTGGGTCTCGTTCAACATGACAGGGTCCCATGTCGCGATGGCCGACTGGATCATCGAAAACGTCGTCTTGGGTCGGGCGCTGCCTGCGTTTCGATGGGACGAGCCCCGCTGGAGCACGATGTACACCAATTTTTCAGACCCGACGCTGCCCGTGGTGTTTGCTCCGCGACTTGCGCCGAGGGTCCAATTTGAACGCGTCGCGACCACGTTGGCTGTCGTTGTGCAAGGCCTCCGCCGCACGGACGCGTGTGCAATCCCGTGGATCTTTACGCAGTATTGCTGGGTCGACTTTGGCCGTCACTGGCCGCTGGCCAACAGCCAAGCGCGGCAGGCCAGGTGCGAATCGTATGTGCACAATGGCGCCATCTATTTGGAATCGGCGCTGCGCAACATGGATTGGGCTCTGTGGGCGCCGTGTTGGGGCAACTCGTTTGACGTGGCGATTGGAAATGAACTCAGGACCACCCAAGCTGGCCAGCGATGGCTCGCAACCACCCAGTCGAATCTGCCAGCGACAGTGACCATCAACGAGGAAGTCAGCGTCTGGACTGCGCATGGCATCGACGCCTACACGGTCCAGTGGCACAACTTTAAAACCACGGGTCTCGTACACACGTACTGGATTGAAAATGCCTTTGGCGTACAGTACCCCATGACACTCAGTCGCACGAATGGCTCGTACGCATTCGAGGCCCAAACGATGTTTCAAATGTACTGGGGCGTGGCCAGTGATTTCTGGGCCGTGGGGTCCAACGCAAGTGCCGTGGCTGGCCAAAGCCTCATTCGCTCGAGCGCCGCGTACGCCTTTGCCAATGTCTCGATCGCAGCCGCCATGCGCCAAAACAGGACGCTCCCGACACCTCTTGGGGCCGTGTTTGCCACCGTCCAAACGTACCTTGGGCCGTTTGGTTCGATCGACATGTACAACATGCCGTGTCCAGCTACCTTGACCACCTTTGTCGCCACGGGGTTGGACGTTGTTCGCGCCGCCACCGTCGTCGCCTCGTCCAATGTCACGGCCACGTATGCTGCGTTGGCGTATGTTTACGCCGGCGTGTTGAAACGACCACTCCCGACCGTGTACCTCAACTCACCCTGGACGACTGTGACTGGCAGTTTGCTCTGCGACCAAGTCGGCAACGCGTTTGTGTCCACGGGGTTGCTCGACTTGATGAGTCGCGCCAACCCATGTGGCTCGGATTTTGCCATGGCCATGGGCAACATGCTCGATTCGTTACTCCTGGCAGCCATCGCAACGGGGCTAGATCAAGCGAGCGACGCCATCGACTCGATCTGCCAGCACGATGTCGCGAGTCCAACCATCTGCCTCGACGTCTACCTTGGCCCCGCGGCCGCGTTTCTCCCCACGTTTCTTGCATCCCGTGACATGACGATGCTGCAAGGGTTAGCGGACGCCGCGCGCCACGCCATGCGTGCGCTGCCCGTCTCGCTCGTCCAACTGATCCGCGCTACCGACATGGCGCCGCTCGAGTTGCAGGCCATCGACCTCTTTGACGAGGCTGACCCAACGTTTGAGTTTTGGAGCTGGCTCTTGGCCCTCGAATGGGTCGCTGGCAACCGCGAAGTCGTTGTGTTTCAAGGCGACGCTGGGAGGCTCCACGTGCTCACTGATTTCACCAGCATGGCCAGCCAGGCCGTGCGCCCCAGCGACCTCCCGACGGCGTTTGCCATGTACGCCCGGGCCGCGGTGCTCTATGTGACGGGCGCAATGTTGACGATCGTGCTGAGTCTGATTCTGTACATTGTCGGGTGCCGCGGCGCTGTGGACGGGGCGCGGCTCTGGAGCGTCAACCAAGTGGCAGGCATCGTCTGGGTCGGCCGCCCACTCTTGCTCGCACGTGGGCTCACGGCGCTCGCGTTTCTCGCAACGGCGTCGCTCGAGCTGGCACACACGACGACCCAAATCTCGTTGTTTACGGTGCCCGGCGTCCCATATGTCACGACAATCTTGAGTGGTGGCGAGGCGACGTGGGTTGTCTACATTTTGCAGGACATTTTGTTGCCGTGGACCGCACACCAATGGACACTTTGGAGCTCAATGTATGCCCTTTACCTAGTCTGGGCCTGTGTCGCGGGCCTCACGCTCGTATACCCTGTGAACCACACCGCGTCGATCGCGCCCGTGTGCGAGATTGACCAAATGGATTTCCAGCTCCATTGCGTCAGCGGCGTCGTCGCCATTGGACATGTCAGCCGGCTGTACCTCTTGTTGGCGGCGATTGGTGGCTGCAACGCGTTGAGTTATGCCGTCGTCTTCGCCGTGATGCGTCGTCGTCATGCTCAACGCGCCATGCCGGAATCGGTCCTCCTCAGCGCCGGGGCCAAGTATTTGTTTGACTGGTCCGAATGGATGCACCATGGTGTCCCATACATGGACCCCGCGGCGGCGTTTCTCAACGGTCTCGTCACGTTTCGACGTCGCGGCGTCGTCTACGCCCTCGATATCAAACTCTGGCGCGTCATTCTGATTGAAGTCGACGACGACGACGACGCATCGCATGCGTTTGCTTTTCCCTTGACCGATTAGCAATGATGGCCATGTTCTCACGTCCAAGATAGTCGACTTTTGCGGACCACTCCCCAACTGTTAGCCATGTTGCATAAAATAATGAGTCCTAATTTAAATGGTCGCAACTGTTCTCTCGCCCTAGAGCACAATCGGCGTCGACGTCTCAAATTGAATATAAAGTTTCGACATGGTCTGGAGCTGTCGGCGGGCAAGGAGAAACGTGACGGCATAAAACACCACTGTCCACCCGAGCCACGCGTACGCAAAGAAGAAGACCCACGTGAGTCCCCTCTTGTCCAGCGTGAAACAATCGGGATTGAGTGTGTCCTTGTTGTTCACAAACGTACTGCCGCAGTGGGGAGCCCACTGGCCTTTGAGATAGCCGAGAACGAGGGGCGCGGGAAAGTCGCCGAGCACATGGAGGAGGAACGTGCTCAAACCAATGGCAAAACCCCGGCGAGCTTTGCTGACGCTGAGGAGGATGCAAACCGTAAAGGGCGACGTCGTGACAAAGAGGAGGAAGAGGGCGACAAAAAGCATGGTCAAGACGGCCCAGTGCGTGTCAATGACTGGGATCGACGCGAGCGAAAACACGAGCGCGCCGATCGCCATGACCAGCATGAGGCGAGTGACCACGTAGTGGCGCCACGCCGATTCGTTTTCACGGCCACGGCACTGCCAGTCGACGAGGTAGCCACCAAGGGGCGAGCCGAGGAGGCCAGCGAGGACAACGATCGCACCAAAGACAGTGGAACAGACCTGCTCGTTGAGGATGCCAAGCCCAATGAGGAGCGCCGGGCCAAACGCGGCCAGGCCCGCGACAGAAAAAGCATACGCGGCCCAGCCGATGGTCGACATGAGGAAGAGGGGGGTCTTGATGGTTTCCCACGTGGTGCGCCAGACGCTAGTCGGGACGGACGGCGTGTAGTCGAGCGTCATGGAGCTGGTGTGGGCGAGTGGCATGTTGTAGAGGTCGGGGATACAAAACGCACAAACGTACGAGAGCGGTGCCATGACAACTGCGAGGATGTAGTACGCATAGTCCCAGCCAACGTGTTGGGCCATGAGCGAGCCGTAGGAGAAGCCAAGGGCCGTACCTGCCGAGAGACAGCAGCCAAAGAGCCCCATCCACCATGTTCGCTTCTCGAGCGGCGCAAATTCGTCGATGAAGGACGGCGCGATCGCTTGGAACGCCGACTCGCCTACGCCAGCGAGTACGCGGCCAGCCAAGAGTAGCCAGAAGCTTCGTGTGGATTTGGCCAAGCCACAGAGGATCATGCTGAGCACCCAGAGAAAGAGGCAGATGCCAGCCAAACGGAATGGACGGTGGCTCATGGAGAGGTAGCCAAACACAGAGATGAGCGTGCAGTAGGCGGCCACGAACGCCGTGACGAGGATGCCAATGTACAAACTGACGTCGGCGGATGAGACACCGAGGCTGCCTTGAATGAACGATTGGAATTCGACCGGGGCGCCTGGGATGATGGCGCGGGAGACGTAAAGCAGGACGTTGATGAGGCTCACGAGGTAGAAGACATGCTTGACGTTGTAGAGCTGCAGCATCGAGCGTGCGTGTGGAAATTGGAATAATGATCCATCTGCATTGCAATCGGGATGTTTGGGTGGTAGGAGGTCAGGTGTGAAATTGATTATATAACTGCATTTGGATATGAAATGAGGTTTGTTCTTTTCTGTCAATAGTAACATCAAGATCAAACATGCGTTGTTTATGGGGTTTTTGTACCAAATCTAAACCTGTAGCCGAATCAGGGTCGTCTGTATGGGAAGGCCTGAGTCTTCGAGGTTCGCTTCCTCAGTCACTTGCAACATCAACCATCTAAGGGTTTTTGACGTTTTGGCTGACATTCCAACCAAGCCAATCTAGCTGAAGATATTCCCTTGATACATGTTGATGGAGCTTGCCTTTGGCTGTTGCTTTGTATGGCTGCGTTTGGGCTCCAACAGTCCATTTCAAATCAGGTTGTGTCCCTTGCAAGCGCCACAGAAACTTTGTTGACGTGAACCACAAGAGTCAGTCCTGCCGCCGTTGGTCTGTCGGGCGATCGGCGGGGGCTCTATTTTTTTGTCTGAGCAGTATGGGCAGTGCTGCCTTGGGCTTTGCTTCAGCCTTGCTTGACCTAGCTTGGCGAGGCATCATGGTGACATCATGCATTGACTCCTCCTGTCTCTCCTTGGCCCTTCTCCACATGTTAGGCCCGTCCCAGATTTGACCACGTCAGCACCCAGACCAGGATGCCTTCGCCATTAATAAATTGTTCTGTTCATTGCCCCAGATAAACTCGCCCTTGAACGATACGGTCCCCAAACTGGCTGTGATGGGCAGGGCAAATCGCACCTTGTGTCAAATCACAATGCGTTTGCTCGTGCATGCGTTTTCTCGAGCTGGACGTGTCTCCAAGAATCGTCTCCAAGTCCAAATGGCGGAGCATGTGTCATATGACTTTGAATTGTCTCGTGGCGATAGTGGGACCCTACCTATACATTGTTCAGGTCTTTTACGCGAGAGAAATTACTCATGTCTTCGAACCCATGCGTCTGATGGAAACGAGGTCAGCCGGACGAGCCAACTGTCAGCGCCATGGCCGGTGAGTTGGGAATCTCACATTTACCAAATGTCTATCCTTTGACCCCACTAACTATTGTTTGCAGGGGGTTCCAGTATGCGTGCGACCTCCTCAGTGCCAACACAGCGACCACTTTACCGCAGCGACCATCGTGCCTGTCCGAGACGACGATCCTTGGTCGTCCAAGTCAATTCATTCGTACGATGGTTACGCATTGACAAACTTTTTATTAATGCGCAGCTTGGAGCTCACGTCGGAGGATTTTGCCCGACCCGCTTTTGGGTATCGTGTCGACAAACACGACTTGGCGGATCTTTTTGTATGGCGCGACGTGCGTGGCAACATAGTCCATCAATTCTACGCCGGCCAATCAACAGAGTCGGTGGCGCAGTTTCTACCTTGTGCCGTCAAACTCTCGCCTGGCTTGACCACGACGCACGCTTTTGGCACTTCTTCCCGCTCGGCATCGTATCTACAACAATATCAATCAACATGTCAACCGCCCAAATTCAAAACGCACCCTCGAATGCACGCTACGTCCATCACTTTGGGGTGTTTTATGATCACATCTTCCAACTCGGCAGGGGCAATCTGCAGCCACCCATCAAAAGTTGTCCCAAAGATAGAGAGAATATAAACATACCTGGTGGCCCTTGTATTTGATCAATTCCTTCAATCGGTCGACGACGTGGACATTGCCTAGCTCGTCCACAAACCCCAAATCACCCGTTTTTAAAAACCCACACGCGGTCATCGTGTTCTACAAGTGTGGTGGGCGAGTTGTCTCACACGCTTGAAATGTCTACCTGCGTCGCCTCGTCGTTGTCGAGGTACCCCAACATGATTTGCGGTCCACGGTACCACAATTCCCCAACTTGGTTTGGGGCCAAATCATTCGAGGACGATGGACACACGACACGAAGCTCGGTATTCGGAATCAAATGACCCGACGAAGTCTATGGTCGCTTGGGTCAGTTTACAATTATTGGTCTTTCGTCACCGATTTCACGTGTTCGTCGCGCGAGTAATTGGACACGGGTGACATTTCTGTCATTCCGTACGCCTGCTTGATGCGAATGCCCAGTCGATTGAAGACAGCATCTTCCAAAGCTACGAGAATATATGATATATACATGCATTTCCAGATGTACCTTGGCCCAAGGGCGCTGCACCCGAGATAAAATATTTTGTCGCCGAGAGATCATAGTTGTCCACAATCGGGTGTTTGGCCAGGACCGCGGCAATTGGAGGTGCAATGTGCGCCTTTTCAATCTTGCCCACGTGTCATAACATGGTGTTGAGCCCAGGACGGTACCTTGTATTTTTCGAGTGCGTGGAGAAACGTAGCTGGATCAAACTTTGGCAAAATCACTTGCGGCTGCCCCGCCACCAACACAGCATTCATCAGCGTCGCGCCGTAAATATGGTAATACGGGAGCACAACCATGCCAGGCGAGACAAAGGGTTCCATGAAGCTAAACTGGAGGGCATTCACGGCCAAGTTCCAGAACGAGAGTTTGACGCCCTAGAAAAGCCAGAGATAGTATCTTGAGCTTCCTTACAGAGTACCTTGGGCGCGCCGGTCGTGCCGCTCGAAAATGGCAACAAATTGAGGTCGCGGACAGGATCGATTGACACGGCGGGAACATCGATGGCGTCAACAGCCTGCAGCACGCTGTGGACAATGAAATACATTAGACGGGACTTCTATTCAGATTGTCGAGGAGGATCGCAGTACCTAAATGGTTGCGCTTTCGAGGACGTCCCGACGGAGAAGCATCGTTCGGGGGCAATGCCATGCTCGGCCGCGGCTTGAAGTGCCGCGGATTCAACTGCTTCGTGCGTAAACACAAATGTGGCCTGGTTCAATTGTCAAGGCACTTATCGGATCACCATTGGCGTGTGTCTACTATACCTTGGACGCTACAAGTTGCCGGCCGAGTTCAACGGCCGAGTACATGGGCGGAGCCGGGGACAACACCGCGCCCAATGCCGTCAAGGCTAGGCAGAGTCGCATCAACATGGGTGAAAGGTCGAATAGACGGATCTACCGTGGTAGAGGATTGGGTATTCAAAGCAGTTGAGCATGTTGGTGAGGACGACCTAGGTACGATGAACAATCGTTTCTGGGGGTGCGACAGTACACTGCCTTTGGAGACACCGCGCTGGGCCAACGACGTTGCGACTTGCTGCACCGCTCGGTCGAATTCGCCAAAGCTGAGCTGGTTGTGCGAAAGGCCGCAGATGAGAGCCGGCGAATCGAGTTTGGATTGGGCGGTCTCGTGGACGAGTTGCCATGGTGTCTGTGGTGCCACGGCCAGAGGCGGATACGGAGACGTGTATATGCGCTGGGGCAATGCATGGGCAGCGGCAGCCTTGGTGGCGGCTGTCGAGTAGGCGCGGCGCGCGGGACCCAAATACGCTCGGACCAGCATGTTGAGAAGTGCAAATCCCCCAGAGAAATCTCAAAATGTCCTTTCACTTCCGATAAGTATTCAGTTTTGGAAGGCGGGGATGAGCGAATCGGCGACAAACGTAATGTTGAAGTTGAAGCATTTGGATCGGAACAATGCCACACTTGAATAAAGTATACCGTCTCATTCCAAAGTTTGACGTCAAACCACCACTTGAGCTCAGTATATGTTCAGCCCCCACATAAGATATACCGAAATATAAAAACAAACAGGATCCTTCGAGGTGCTTTGATGCGCGTCAGCGATGTGCCCACAACTACTCGACGCTTCATTTGTTTCAGCACCGCCATTGTAGTAAGATGCACCGATATACACAAACACGTCAGCGATGTGCCCACAACTACTACTTTGACGCTTCATTAGTTTCAGCATCACCATTGTAAACTTATATCGCAAATCTTGGACTAATGCTGTGGGCGTGGTGCTTGCAACTGGCGCCGGAGAATCTTCCCCGAAGCGCTCTTTGGGATTGATGGCACAAATGCCACTTGACGTACTTTTTTGTGCGGCGCCACGTGCGTCGCGACAAACTCCATCAATTCTGGCCAACGTCATGACCGAATTTGCACAATCTGAACTCGGTACCTTCAGCAGACAGGTCAGAATTGGGCTTTGCCACCACGCATGCTTTCGGCACTTCGTCGCCATTGCCCGTGTACCTATCAATACTTGTCGACCACCGGTCTTTGTACTGGACGTACCCTCGAATACAAGCAACATCCAATACTTTGGGGTGCTTCATGATCACGTCCTCCAACTCGGCAGGTGCCACCTGCACATGGCGGATTCAACGTGGTATCGTTGACATCTACATACCTGATAGCCTTTGTACTTGATGAGTTCCTTCAATCGGTCGACAACGAATAAATTCCCATCGTCATCGACGTAACCCAAGTCGCCCGTCTTCAAGAACCCACAGGATGTGATTGTTGCCTAAAATATCACACATTTGAAGTGTTCATCGCTTGCTTTTACGCACTCGCGTCGCATCGTCGTTGTTGAGGTACCCGAGCATGACTTGGGGGCCACGGTACCACAATTCCCCAATTTGATGTGGACCCAAATCTGCACCCGTCGTCGGACACACCACACGCAGCTCCGTGTTGGGCACCAGGTGCCCCGACGCGGCCTTGGAACCATCATCTATGTGTCCGAGGTCGTTTTCTCACCGGTCGTTCGTGCCCATCTCGCGTGTAATGCACCAAGGGCGACAATTCCGTCATGCCATATGCTTGTTTGGTTTTGATTCCAAGACGCGCTTGCACGGCGGCTTCCAACGCTAGCAAGATCGTCAGGGTTGGGAGTCCTGGCAAGACGTACTGGGTCCGAGGGGCGCCGCGGCCGAGACAAAGTATTTGGTTGCTGAGAGGTCGTACTCGTCAACGAGTGGGTGCGTGGCCATGA
>VJMH01006290.1:0-34918 GCA_009835185.1 Aphanomyces stellatus | reverse complement strand
AGCAGGGGCGCTCGTGGAAAAGACGCAGACCAAGCTCGCGCATGAAATTGCGTGCTTGGACATTTCGCCGCTGACGGACCACAAGGCCACGTCCACGCCCGAGAAGCACTGGGAGACACAGAGCCTCTCGACAACGCGGTGCGTGGTCGGACTCTGGTCGGAGCTCTCAGTTTCGATCTACCACGTCCCCACGCTGCAGCTGGAAACGACTGTCCACCTCGGCGGCGAAGTCCTCCCGCGCTCGCTTTTGTGCGTCCGCTTTGCCGACCAGCCGTACTTACTTGTCGGCATGGGCGATGGCACGCTCTTCACGTACACGATGGACGCGTCTGGGCTCCACAACAAGAAGAAAATCAGCTTGGGCGCGCAGCCCATCTTGTTGAGTCCGTTCCGGTCGAAGGACGTGATGCACGTGTTTGCGTCGTCGGACCGACCCACGGTCATTTACGCCCAGCACGGCAAGCTGCTCTTTTCCAACGTACAGCCAACCCTCGTGGTCGTGACCCTCTCATGGACGGATGTGTAGGTGAATGTCAAGCAAGTCAACGTCATGTGTCCGTTCAATTCGATTGCACTGCCCGACTGCTTGGCCCTCGCGTCGGCGGAAGAGCTCACGATTGGCACGATCGACAACATCCAAAAGTTGCATGTGCAGAGCGTGCCGCTCCAGGAATGGCCGCGGCGGCTGGCGCACGACCCTCAGTCGCACACGCTGGCAGTGTGCACGGTCAAGTACACGATGGACGACAACCACATGGAAGAGATTGAAGTGGGCTACGTGCGTCTCATCGACGACCAGTCCTTTGACACGCTGCATTCGTTCCGATTGGACCCGATGGAGACGGCGTGCTCGATTGTCTGCTTGACGTTTGACGGTCATACGCCGCCATATTATGTCGTCGGCACGGCCTATGTCCATGAAGAAGAGAGCGAGCCGCACCAAGGCCGCATCCTTGTTTTGTCAGTCAACCAAGGCAAGTTGCAGCTCGTGGCCGAGAAGGAAGTCAAGGGCGCCGTCTACTGCCTCAATGCGTTTCAGGGCAAGCTGCTCGCGGGCATCAACAGTAAGACGCAGTTGTACAAGTGGAGCGAAACGGACGAAGTTGAGAAGGAGTTGGTCGCCGAGTGCGGCCACCACGGCCACACGCTCGTGCTGTACATGGAATCCCGCGGCGACTTCGTTGCGATTGGGGATTTGATGAAGTCGATTTCGCTCCTGAGCTACAAGGCCCTCGACGGCAGTTTGGAAGAAGTCGCCAAGGACTTGAACTCGAACTGGATGTCTGCGATTGACATTCTCGACGACGACCACTTTATCGGGAGCGAGACGGACTTCAACTTGTTTTGCGTCGAGCGACAGAGCGGGGCCACGACCGACGAAGAGCGCAGCCGCCTCGAATGCGTCTCAGAGTTCCACATCGGCGAATTTGTGAATCGATTCCGCCACGGCAGCCTCGTCATGCAGCAACCCGGCACGCCGCCCGGGGCCTCTCTCCTATTTGGCACGGTCAGCGGCATGATCGGCTGTATCCTCCCGCTCGACAACGCACAGTATACGTTCTTGCGCCGTGTCGAGACGGCGCTCAACAAGGTCATCAAGGGCATCGGGGGGCTCCTCCACAAGGACTGGCGCATGTATGAAAGCAAGCGCACCGTGAGCGAAGCCCGTGGGTTCATCGATGGCGACCTGATTGAAGGCTACCTCGATCTGAACAAGTCGCTCATGCAGAAGGTCGTGAGCTTGCTGAATGCCGACGGCGCCATGGACGGCCGTCCGCCCGTGACCCTGGAAGAGCTGACCGCGATCGTAGAAGACTTAGCGCAGCGACATTAACCAACGTGAATATATTGAACCATGCCCATGTAAGGGGGAAATCAAAAGTAAAAGATCTCTCTCGTTTCCGGATCCGGATACCATGGATTCTGCAACTCGAGAGTGTCATTTTTGCGAAAGGCCCCGCAAGAATGTCGGCAACCCCCGTACCTTCGACGACAGACACCGTCCTTTCCAGCGCGGACGTGGTGTTTGACGATGTGGAGGAGACGAAGGAGTACGAGGTCGATGATACTAGCGATACAGGAAACCCCGAATCGATGGAGCCATCGTCGGAGCCAACGACCGGACCGCACGCCTCTACGGGCAAGATGGATGCACCCGCCGCGTCTGTGGAAGCAATCGCGGCTCAGAACTGCTCAAATGCAACACGCGTTGAATCGACAACGACGGAAGCGGAATCAGATACCACGGACGACGTCGAGACCTCGAACCGCCGCAAGAGCATCGATGTCGAGGACATCGACGTGCCGATCTCCAACGACGATTTGATTCGCTCGCTCGGCGCCGAGTTGGAGAAGCGCAGGCCGGATACGTACATCATTGCCCAATTGTGTCGCGACTTGGGGGAAATCCCCGTGCCGTGGCGCAGTCGCGTGTGGAAAGAGCTGCTCTGCCCCGGTGGTATCAAAGCCGAATTGCAGTGGGAGAAAATCTCGATCATGGAACAAGACGACCCAAACCAGCGCGTCATCCGTGCCGACGCGCCTCGCACGCGCGCCAAGGATTTCCCCTCGGAGACGCGGGAGGCTGTCGAGCGGTGCCTCGTCCAGCTGTTGACATACTACTGCAAGTGCAAGAACATTCGCTACAAGCAAGGCATGAACGAAGTGTTGGCGCCATTTTTACTTTTGCGCGCGGTGTCCGAGGACGGATGGACCGATTCCATCGTCTACCAGTGCTTCTATACCTTCATCGAGAAGTTTTTGACCAACGTGTACTCGGACCGCGAGTTTCGGTCGCTCCAATGCTCCATGCGCTTGCTGCGCCTCTTGCTCCAGTACCACGACCCTGTTTTGTGTACGCTGGACCGTCTTTTGTCGCCATGTCTCTGAACGAGTCGTGCGTAGGCGCCCACTTGGACCAGCATGACATGACGCCCGAGTTGTATGTGACACCGTGGTTTATGACGTTTTTCGCGCGCAATGACTCGCCGGCGATCGTGTTTGCCCTCTGGGACGTGGTCCTCTTGCACGATGACCCATGTATGTTGCACTTTTTTGCGTTGGCCATCCTCGAAGACAGCCGCGAGCAGGTCTTGCATGCCGACGTGGCGGAAATGCCGCAAGTGCTCGCTCGGTTGACCTTTACGTCTGTCGCCCACGTGCACAAGCTCACGGCCATGGCGCTCGATCGCCTCAATCAAACCCCCGCGTCCTATCGCAAAGATCTCATGCTGGTACGTCGTAGACGTGTGTGGGTCGGATGCAAATTGGGCGTAGGTATGCTATCGCCCCCTCACGGACCGATCGCTTCCCGCACTCAAACAAATGGGCAGCGCTTCGTGCTTGTGCGTCAACTCGAGTGAAGTCGTGGCCCACATGGTTTCAAAAGTACAAGCAACCTCGAGCGACTTGGCATTGCTCATCTTGGATTGCCGCCCGTTCCCTGCCTTTCAGGAATATCATTTCAGCCTGTCGTACCACATTGATCCAGAAGTCGTGTCCAGTCCGGAAGCGCTCAACGTGCTTCTCGATGGGTTTGGGCGTATGAAAGATTGCCATTTTTGTTTCCTCGGTGACCACACGGCGCAACCCCCGGCCGCTTCGAGTGGCAGTGGGGGCAACGAACCCGACTCAGTTGAAGACATGAACGTCACTCGCTTTGTGCTACTCTTTCTTCAACAAGGATTCCAGCACGTGAGTAAAGTCAACGGAGGCCTCGATGCCTTGCGCAATGAAATGCACCAATTGGACCCTGCCCTCCAAGAGCAACTCACGGTCGGGGATTGGAACGACGACGACAACTCGCTCAAATCCAAAGCCAAGAAACTATTCATGGGGAAAATCCCAAGCAACCTCACGCAGCGCTTCCGCGGCGCCATGCTCGCCAACCCACTCTTCAAGAAAACGGACGAGACCGGCAGCAGCAGCAGCAGCGCCGGGCTGACTCAAAAGCCGCTCGTGGACGACGACGAGTGGGTCGAAGTCTGCGTTCGAAGCAAGGAAGCCCTGCGCCGCTCCAACAGCGCCGCGTCCAAACAAATTCTATTTGGTCCTGGCAAACTCGGGATTTTATTCAAAGGCATCGACAAGAGCCCAATCACCGTCGACAGCATTGTGCCCGGTGGCCAAGCCGACGGAACCCAACTCCTCGAACGCGGGGACGTCCTCACGAGCATTGCTGGCCAGTCCATCCGCGGCATGCGCTTCCACAACGTGATGGACCTCTTGCACTCGACGCCACGGCCCATGACGCTCGAGTTTTCGCATCCGTCCACGCGGCTCCTGGACGTCTTGGACGCGCTGTCGATCCCACCGCGTGCACCCACGATGCTCCGCAATGGTTTTTACTCGCTTAGCATCATCTGGGACGCTGTGCCCGGGGCCACGCGATACCAACTGCAGTTTGCCATGCAGTCAGAGCATCGCTTCCATCCATGGGCGACCGTAACCGTCAAGAACCGCGGCGGCATGCTGGATCACGTGGCACCGGCCGAGACGGCTGGCACATTGGTCGGGCTCGAGCCCAACGAGCGCTACCTCGTGCGGCTGCGCTGCGGCACGGACTCAAAGTGGGGCGTCTACAGCGACGCGAGCCATCTCATGACGACGCTGCCGCTAGACACGGGCGCTGCCGCGCCGCGCAAAGCCACGAGTCCGCGGAACGCCCCGCCGACAACCGCCCAAGTGGTCTTCCTCGCCGGCGAATGCCCCGATGTGGTCGAGTATGGCCTCTTTTACTACCGCGTGTTGATCGGCTTGCGGGCGCGATCAGGGCCGTCGTACGAGGCCCCGCCCGTGGACGTGGCGCTCGAAAAGGGGTCGCTCATCAAGTGCGAGGAAAAAGTCATCCGCGGCGCGTTCGTGTTTGTGCGCCTCCAAGACACGGACCTCTGGGCCTTTGAAACGACCGTCGACAACGCCGCCGTGCTGGAACGCCTCGCGTTTGAAGAGAATGCCAAGGCGATGGAGTTTAGTCCGCCCACGAGCAACAGCACGTCGAGCACGAGTGCGAGCACGCCACCGACCAGCGCAGGCTCGTCCGCGACGACGCTCGTGGCGCCGACGGGACTGACCGTCCAATTGCCCACAGCGACGTCACTCGTTGTATCGTGGGAGGCGTTGCTGGATCCGTTGGTCGTCAAGTACGCCGTCCAGTACTCGAAAAACACGTTTGGTGCGATGTGGGCCACGAAGGAGCTCTCGTCCCACGACAACTCGTGCGTGCTCACGCAGCTCAGCCCCGGCACGCCGTACGTCGTTCGGATCCGCGCGGGCTACGACCAATCCTGGGGCCCGTTCTCGGCCAAGAGCGCTCCTGTCAAGACGATCGAGGACGACCAAGCGACGAAGCCCGCGCCACCAAAGTTCTTCAATGCGTTTGTCGAACGCGCGGCGGAAACGGCGGCCGTGGCGGCGCGAACGGTTTCGGCTCGCTTGGCCCGCACGGCGAGTCAAGACAACTTGCAGGACGACATGCCCGCGATGCCGCCTCTCGTGGTGAACGTCGAGGAAATGAAAGAGTCCAAGGAATTCCAATGGTTTGCGGCGCAAAAGGTAGTCGGGGAGCTCGAGTGGGAATGCGAACTCGTCGTGTCGTCAGGTACGCTTCCGCAAGAGGAGTTGTATGACGAGTGGATGGTAGGCTACGTGATGGCCATTTGCCCGGAGGCTGATCGGCCTGGCTGGGGACGCATTGAAGACAAACGTCAGCTGAAGCTCTTGTCGAAAATCACGTCCAAGCGCGGGGCGCAAACGTCAGTTGTGTTCCACTTCAAAGTACGCGTGTG
This sequence comes from Aphanomyces stellatus, assembly GCA_009835185.1. Lineage (NCBI taxonomy): Eukaryota > Oomycota > Saprolegniomycetes > Saprolegniales > Verrucalvaceae > Aphanomyces > Aphanomyces stellatus. Next base: position 29,132 of record VJMH01006290.1, on the reverse strand, counting down.
GTAGCATGGAATGCCTTTGCTTGACACACTTGTGAGTAGAAGTTGGAAGGCGGCGAAGATGAGGCAGACGCGCTCGAGTTCCTCGTCAATGAACGCCAAGCTTGCCTCCAGCTCGTGAAGGAGCGATTCCTTGCGTTGACGGCGCAGACACCCGCGTAGATGTTGCTCCATTTGCTTATTTATCGGAGACTGTACTTCGTCATAATGCATCTCTCTCGTTGGACATTTGGGCGCCGCGGATCAACTGCCTCGCGCGCCACAAGGGGGCTCAGCCGGATAAAATTAGTTATCCGGATGTCTATTGCGCGGGAGAACAACAATTCAATTGTGATGGCGGCGGCTGTGGTGGAGTTCATCCAGGAGGCGCTCGATCGCAATGAAGCCCCGCATGTCGTGCGTGTGTGCAGGGCGATGCGATGCTCGCTGGAGGAAGGCAGAGAGGCGCTGCAGCAAGTGCTGGACGGGGACAAGGAGGTGCATGCGCTGCATGTCGTCGTCGCCACAGACATTGACCCCGAAACGAACGCGCCAAGTGGCAAGACCATATCGCTCGTACATCGTTCCACTGCAAACGACCCAGCTGATCTTTATGCAGTGTATCGCGGTGCTGCCAAGAAGGATGACAGTGTTGTGGACGATGCGGTAAGAAACCTTTTGTGGTTCCCCCGACTCGACGAAGGGTTGGGCGGTGCCATTGCGTCCGATATCGCATCCGACGAAGCATCCCGCTCACGGAACCTCACGCAAAAAGCAGCAGAATCAGCGTCGGTCTTTTCGGATTTCAAGACAACCTCGAAGAATACGTCGACCCCATCGTCGTCGTCGTCGCTCTTCTCTAAGAGCACCAACAACTCGGCGTCGTCCAAGCCGTCGACGAGCAAAAAACCAACTTCCTTCTTTGGGTCCCAGCCTGCCAAACCACTTGCCAAGGAGAAACAACCTGAAGCACCCAAGAAGAAGAGCATCGTGATCGACGACAGCGACGACGACGACGCAAGCTGCGACGACGACGAACTTCCCAAGTTTGTCAAGAAATCGTCGACCCACAAACGGCTTCGCGTCTGCGATGACAGTTCCGACGACGACAAGGACGATCCATTTTCCCAAAAGAGCGCGCCGCCCAAGGAGGAACCCAAACCCAAGCCCACGGTTGCGGCCAAGCCTGACCCCCCGGCCAAGTCTGACCCCCCGGCCAAGCCCAAACCGACATCTGTGGTCCAAGCGCCGCCGCCGAGTCCGCCGCGCGCCTCCAGTGGCCCCCCGCCCAAGCGCCAAAAGCTCGTGAAGAAGACCCGCATCAACGAAGAGGGGTACATGGTGACCGAGAGCGTGTACGAGGACGTGGACGACGATGACGACGTAGCGACACCCGTGCCATCGGCGGCAACCCGACCGGCGTCAAGCGGCAAATTGGCCGCGCCGCCGCCAAAGAAGAAACGCATCGCCAAAGACACGGGGTCGGCCAAGCAGAGCAGCCTCATGGATTTCTTTGGTCGGAAATAAATAAATATGTATATCAACAGATCGCCTTACAGCTTGCGATACCCTGGCCAGTCGGCGGGCGCTTTGAAATCGTGGCTCTCCATAAATGCCAAGAGCACTTCGGCGGGTCCGTCGTTGGGTTTCATGGTCGTGAGTATGTTCCGAAGCACGGCGGCCGCGGCAGGCCAGTCACCGCGCAAGTACGCATCCACGGCTGCGTCGTAGACGGCCAAAAAGCCCGCGGCGAGTCCGAGCTGGAGGTCGGGGAGGTCCATGATGCCGCGGAATTGCTTGACGGTCGGATTCACATAGTCGCACGTGTAGAGGGACGTGGGTTTCTCGGCGCCATCAAACAAGACGCAGTCGACGCAGCGGCAGAATTGCTGTAGCGGCGGTGACAGCAAATTGAAAAACGAATGCGACATGATGAGCGGCACGTGGTACACCTTGGTCATGGTCTCCAATGTAGACGCCATGTTGACGTCCGACGAGAGATACGTCGCGTCAATCTTGTGCTTGGACCCGATCGCCCCTAAGCGCCAGCATGATCACGTATGCTCGAGACGCAATCTCTACCATCGATGGCCCACCCAACATGCAGCCCGTAGCCCATGCGGACTTGAAACGACCCGTCAAACCGGTCGAGGAGGCTTTTGTTTTGGCTGTAGCTTTGCAGGCGCGGCGAGTTGTCCACGTCGACCATGGTCTTCAAAAACGCCATGAGCGCATTGTCGGCGACGGTGGCGATCCACACGGTCGATTGCTTCATCTTCTTGCTCCCCTCTTCATCGAAAAACAAAAAGTCCACGTCCGAGCCGGGCTTGACGGCCAAATGGGCAGGCGGTTTGGCCTGGTTGATCACCGCCACGTCGGGTGAGTCCTCCGAGATGTCCCAGACGAGGAGGAACGCGTCGCCAACGTTCCGGTTGGCGTGGCCGTTGAAATGATGGGCGGCGTAATGCACGATGCCGCCGATCGCATTGGTGAAAACCATGACTTGCTCCTGGAGACACTCGGTGATGTCGGTGAAGCGGCGGATGTCACAGAGACCAAAGATCGCGTGGACGCGCTTGCCCGGGATGATTGGATCAAACTCGGCGCCCATCATGTTTTTCGAAATGATGGCCGCGCCGGCCGAGCCGTAGCCGATTTGCAAGAGCCGTGCGACCTTGCTCAGCGTGTTTTGGAGCAGCGCAATCTCGTACATGGGCGACTCGTCGTTGCCGATCGTGACGCTCTTGCACGGATTCAGCGCCAGTTGTTGCGTCATCGACACCTACCGCAAATGAGAAACACCTCCATCACAACGGACAGGTCGACGCACCATGCGATCCACGGGCACAATCACACGCTTATACACGTCGACCGTGAGAATGGCGCCGCCTGCGACAAAGCACGCGAGCACGATGAGCGTTTGGATAAACTCTTGCAACGCCTGGGCGCCATCAATTGCGAGAGTGTCAAGAGCGGCTCCTACCTCGTCCTGGCTCGAAGCCGAGGCATCCAAAATCGCAATGCTTTGACACGGCGTCGTCGTACTCGTCCACGTGCAAGCCGTCGGGTACAAGAGAACGCGGAGCGCTTCGAGGCGGTACCGCGCCGCCACGTGTGGGGCATAAATGACAAAGCAATCGGTGGTCGTGTTGAGAAACGTCACGTCCGAGGGATGCAAGTACGCGGCGCTCCGTCTCGCCATGACACTGTTCACGACCGACGCGTTCGCCGCGCCTGCGAGGTAGACATAGAGTGGCTGGGTTTCCTTGGCGTAATGCTGCAACGACATGGCAAAGTAGCTCGCATCGGTGTCCGTGGCGTGCCGGTGGAGCGACTGGAGCCCATATAAATTGGACGAGAGATTGGGTTGGATGTTCTACAAGGCAGGCTCAAACAACAGAGGTCGAGACGAGCCCGTACAAGTTCCGTGAGGATCGTGAGCAGCGCGAGGAGGAGAAACATGACGTAGCGGATGGTTGCGTCGGCCACTTTTTCGCCGAGTCGGCTGGCCGAGAGGCTGAGCTGGCTGATTTTGTTGTCCGCTTGGACGTCGTTGTCGTAGTCGGCTTCGAGTTCGCAGAGGATCTTGTGAAACGTGGCGAGCGGGAGCTCCCGGTTGGACCGGAACGCGCGAGCGTGAGCCACGCGGTTGCAAAAGTTTTTGATCGCGAGCGGCGGGAGCGGTTGGCCGCGGTAGGCCTGGCGTACGAATTGGTCAATGTGTTGGAGTGTGATTTTGAGCGTGTCGGCCGCAAAGATGCGCTTGAAGTCGTCGAGGGTAAACGTAAACGGGGCGCCCCGGCCCTCAACATTGTCGTCGTCTGGCGGATGTGCCTTGGGTTGGTCGGCTGTCCGCGCGGCGGCGACGCAGCGACGCGGCTTGTACATGCGGCGGACGACGATTTCCTTGAACGTTTTGAAGAGCGCAATCATGCGTAGGAGACGGACGCCGCGAAAGAGCTTGGACGTGAGGAGACCAACGAGGTGTGACGACCCCGAGAGCGACTGCGAGTACGGCACGGACCGGTCGAGGTTGACAAACGGAATCTCGGCGAGCAGCGTCGTGGACGAGATCACATCGAGCCAGAACTGGAGGCTCCAGCGGTACTTTTTGACCGCACACGTGGAGATGCAGACGTCGGCGACCAAAATGAAGAGGACGACGAGCGTGACGCAGCCAACGACGTTGTCAGCCGCGTGCGGCACAAACGCCAGTCGGACCGAGTTGACCAGCGTCGCGTAGAGCGAGGCGAGAAAGACGAGCGCGACGACGTAGCGGGAGAGGAGCCACTTGTGCATGCGGTCGAGCCACTTTTGGTACGGTGTGAGCGAGCGCAGCGAGAGCGGGCGCGCGAGTTCGCGGACGAGTTCGACTTGGACAGGATTGAGCGCCTGCTTGGCCTCGGCGTCCCATCGGAGGCGGTTCACTTCGGCGATGTGGAGCAGCGGCGCCGCGAGCGGAAGGAGGTCAGAGAGGAGGACGAGCGTGGGTTGAAGCATGAGGCGGACAAAGTTGGCTTGGATCTCGGCCGTGTTGATCTGGTCGGCATTGCGGAAGGCCGAGACGACAAAGCCGCCCTTGCGCTCGAGCGCGCCTTGCTCAAAGAACTCGCTCATGATGAGATTGGTCCACTTGGTCGCAAGTGCCCAGTCCTTGGCGGGATTGCAAATGTCGGCGGCATGGAGGAGGAACCCGCAGTAGACGTAGCTGGCTTCGTCGATGAGGGGTGGAAAGGACGACGATGACGACGCGCGACAGCCGCCTGGGCCATGGGAGGGAAAGGAAAGGGTTCGAACTTTCCGAAGGAGCTCGCTGTGGATGCTCACGTCCGTGTAGAGAATGCACCGCGCGATGGTCTTGGAAATGTGATAACTGTCCTGGAAAGGTGACGCTGTAGGCGTGATTCGTGGGTCGGAAGACGATGTACCTGGATGTCGAGGTCCTTGAGAAAACCATGACGCTTGATCAGCGCCATCGCCTTGGCTGTGTGCATGCTTTCGAGGATCGGACTGCGGTATTCGAGGGTGAGCGCATGCCCCGAGTTGACTAAGTACTGGTTCGTCAATCCAATGTGTCCAATGTCATGGCAGAGCGCGGCGATGAGGAGGGCCGCTGCCGAGATGGGCTGGATATACTGACTGCCGTTGTAGCCGCGTAGGAAGACCGCGACGCTTTGCATGACGTCGACGGCGTGGAGAAACGTGTGGTACTGTCTCGCGACGGGGGTCACGACGTGGTCGTATCCCTTCTGTACGTCCGCGAGGAAGAGATCCATCTCGGCTTCTGTGAGGTGGAACGCGTCGTGGAGGTTGAAGTGTATCGAGAGCGCGCGGACAAACTCGAGTTGCGCGGGTGGTGTCTCAAGCACAAAGACGTTGAAGTTCCAGTTCCGAAAGTCTTCTTGCCGGACCCCCTTGGCGACGTCCGCTGAGGTGGCGCCGACGAGTGCGTCCACGTCAGTATCGATGGGGGTCACGACATGGCTCTTCGCTCGCATCGCCCGAAACGCCGACACCTTGCGCGGCGACGGCACCATCTCTCGCGGTGATTTGAATTTTACTGGGTGGGGCCGCACGCAATTTTGTTTTCCATCTCGGAACGATTGGCCGTTTCAGAAATAACCGGATCTTTTCCAGTGTGAAATCTCAACCGAAATAGAAATTGGATCGCATTTTCATTTTTCGACAGATTACAAGAAGAGCGCCGCGCGGCGACGACGTGGGGGCCTTGAATAATATGAGGGTCTTACTTCCGCTGCAGCACGAGGAGGCGGAACGAGCGGACGTCGTCCATCTTGCTCCCCGAGATGGCCTTGTTCAAGACTAACTTCAAGTCTGCCGCCTCAACCGCGCGCACAAAGTCCGTCTCGTACGTCACGTTGCCAAAGTCGACCGTCGTGATGAACTTGAGCAGCGGCTTGCCGACCTCCGTAACCCACGACTTCTGGGTTTGGATCGTCTGGGTCACGTAGATGCGACCGTTAGGCCCAAGAAGACTCGCCGTGTGGCGGAGGGCTTCCACGGGGTCCGGCATGATCATGAGCGACGCGCTGAAGTAGACCGCGTCGTACGGCGTCGGCGACGTGTAGTCGTAGATCGAAGCGTGGTGCACGTGAACGGCGGCGTCGAGGCCGTGGTCGGTCACGTTCTTCTTGCAGTCAATGATGTAGTCCTTGTCGTAGTCAACCCCATCGACAAAGACACCCTTCTTCTCCACAAGCGCCTTATTGTGGAGGAGCGCCATCCCGGTGCCGATGCCAACGTCCAACATTCGGCTCTGGGGCGGCAGGAGCTCCAACACCTCCTTGTACCAGCCCGTGGAGAGACCGACAAAGACAAAGTCATACAACTTTCCTCGGATGATCTTGACGCCCGCGTAGAGGAGGACGGCGCCAACGGCGACAGCGCCAAGGGTCGCAAGCGGAATCGGCGGCGTCTTGCTCATGTTGAGGAAGTGTCGTTGTGTGTGCCGACTCGGAACGTGAAGTTGTCAAACTCGATGTTCGGATAATCTAAATATCCGGATATATGGGACGTGGCAAGTAGGTCCGAGATTTCATTGGTCAAAATCTCCAAAGTCATCCAACAAATCAGAAGATAGCCATTTGATTGGTTTTTCCTTGTCTATTTTATCCAATCAATGTGATCTGATCTGCCCGGCCGATTCGTCGACACATCAAAATTACACGTCATTGATGCAGGGTGACATCACAGGTTTCTTCTTTAGGCGGCCTTTTCAAGCACAATCAAGCGGTAGGACTGAACAGAATCGATCTTGCTCCCCGAGATGGGCTTGTTCAGGAGGACCTTGAGACCGGCGTCGGCGATGGCGCGGAGCAGCTCGTCTTCGTAGGTTACATGGCCAAAGTCAATTGTCGTGATGAACTTGAGCAGCGGCTTCCCGACCTCTGTGGCCCATGACTTTTGGGTTTGGATCGTCTGGGTCACGTAGATGCGACCGTTGGGGGCAAGGAGATTGGCGGTGTGGCGAAGCGCCGCCACGGGGTCGGGCATGATCATGAGGGAGCCACTGAAGTAGACGGCGTCGTAGAGCTCCGTCGACGTGTAGTCGTAGATGGAGGCATGCACGACGCGGACAGAGGTGTCGAGGCCATACGCAGTCACATTCTTTTTGCAGTCGATGATGTAGTCCTTGTCGTAGTCAACGCCGTCAACGTGGATCGCGCTCTTCGCAAGGATGGCCTTGTTGTGCAGGAGTGCCATGCCTGTGCCGATGCCGACGTCGAGGAGGCGGCTGTTGAGCGGGAGAAGGTCCAAAACTTCGCGGTACCAATCCGTCGTCATTTTCACGATCACAAAGTCATATACCTTCCCGCGGAGGAGCTTCACGCCTGCGTAGAGCGCCACCGCGCCGACGGCGACGCCGGCGACCGTGCCGACTGTGTCTCGCATCGTGCGTTCAAATTTGACGCTCGAGTTGACACGCCGGATGCAATAATTCCGGATAACGGGAGGATTAAATGAAGACTATTTCATCAAGAATTTAGAATGCATTTCAAATGTTCCCGAGAACAGTTTGGTTGGGATAGAAAACGTTTTGAACGTTTAAATCAATTGCTTTGTCTGTTGCGCTCATTTTTCGTGGCCTTCGACGACATTCGCTTTCCACCAGAGGTCAACGACGATGATGCAGCGAGGCACACAGCGTCGCTTCATCAGCAAATACGCCATGAGTCTCCGTGAGAACGTGAGGTACAATCGGCATTCGTCTGTGAGGATGTACCGCTTAATGCACGCGTCGCAGGCAGTTCGACTATGACAACTTCCTCTGCGGCTTGCTCCTCCCGAATCCATCCCGAGATGCGTTCTTTGCGATCGTACGAGCGAACATGCATCTCGTGTGTGAATTCCATCGACTTTTGTGTGTAGCGAGCCTTCAACATTGAAATTGCCCGCGTCAAGGACTCGGCGCGGACCAATCCAAGTGCAGGGAAGGTGCGCATCCAATGGTGGCGCCAACGCCTCAACGACGTTTTTGACGGACACGCGCCAACGGACCATTTCCTCCTCGCGGAATTGCATGCAGCCGTTCAGAGACATGGACTCACGAAGCGGTGGTTCGATCGTATTTTGGAAGCGCGGGTGCGTCTTCTTCCAGGCACCGTGACCTCATGCCTCTCTTTCCACAGGAATCGGACCTCGAAGTTGAAAACCCCACCACCATGCGCGAACTCGAATTGTACGCCGAAAAGACGGCAGCCTCTATGCTCCATCTTACGTTGGAATGTATGGACGTGCGCGACGACGCGGCGGACATTGCGGCACGGTACATCCACGTCGATCTCTCTTGCGTCGTCCTATCATGGTGGCAGACATGCCGGCATTGCCATTGGTCTTGCGACGCTTCTCCGCGGCACGCGCTTCCACGCGAGCACCCGCACAGTCTATTTGCCCCAAGACATTTTGGCCAAGGTACATTTTGCTCCGTTTCAAGATGTGCCTCATGCCGCCACGCTAGCACCACTTGACCATGTACGACGTCCTGAATGCCGTCGGGGACGACGATGAGGCCGCGGCGCTCCGGACAAAGTGCACGCCCGCGGCGTTTGACGTGGCGTGTCACGCGGTGAATCAGATGCGCCAAGCGCAGGCACTCAAGGGAACGCTGCCGCGCGCCGCCATCCCCGCCTTTTACACGACGGTGGGTCCACGATACTCGTGATGCGCTGATCGTGACGACGCAGGTGTCATCGCAAAAGTTTCTCGCGCGGTTGGAAACGTGCGGCTTTGACTTGCTTGACGACGCGCTTCCCGAGACGCGGCCCCAGGCGCTCCAATTGGCGCTGCTCAAGCACTCGGTCTTCCGTTACTATTAAACATCCCTCATTGCTGTTTCCGCGACTTCTTGGCGGCGCTTTCGCCCGCGACGGGCGACTCCTTGATGCGGTGCTCGTTGGCCGACGACGTCTTGGTCGCCTTTTTCTCCATCGACGCGAGTTGGCCCTGCAACTGCTCGCGCTTTAACTTGACGCGGTTTTCAAACTCAAAGCCACTCTTGAAGTAGTCGAGCCGCGACGGCGCCGCAATGTGCAGCAATTCTTCTTCGATCGCCGACGCCTGCGACGACGATGAGACTCAACGAGACGAGGAGGATGGTCGACGTACCGCTTGAAGCAACTCTTCGTACGTCTTGCACGTGCTTGTGTAGGCGTCGTGGATCTTGGCGCGCACGGCTTGGCGCTCTTCGATCGTTAAATACATGCGCCAATCTTGCGCGGGGGCCGCGACGGCAGCGTTTCCTTGCGGCCGCGCGCCGCTCGACGAGGCACCGGGTTGAAGGGACGGCCCCGAGGACGTCGAGACGCGCGTCCTACCATCAGCGGCATCAGCGACTGGGATCCTTGGGTCCCAGGGCAATGCATACGTAATCGGCTGACGCGTATAGGCAGAAGAAGTCGTGACGGCACGTTGGATCGTTGGGGGCGTCGACGTGATAGGGTTCGATGACGATGACGACGACGGATGTTGCGGCGGCCCCGGGAGGTATCGGTTGTCGTGCGCCGATGACGACGAGGGGTACGCATGTGACATGGACGAGTGAGAATGGGACGACGAAGAGAGAATGTGCTGGTCGTGTCTGTGGGGCATGGACGACGGCGGTGGAGGCTGCATCGACGGCGGCGCACGGTCCGAGTTGTTCATGCCATTGTTTCCGGACGCCAGCGCGCTAAGAGAGGCCGCCGCGCTCATGCTCATGTGAGACGTGTTCACGCTCAAGGAAGACGAAGAGGAGTTGACGGCGCCCCCCGACAGATTACGCTTCAAGGATGGGATCTGAATGTGGTTCTGGACGTGGCTCATCTTCGCAACAGGACAGATGACTGCGTCTTGGTTTGTTTGGAAACTCACAGCCGACAGTTCCCATCCGGATAGTAATTTATCCGGATGCAAGACCTTGTTGAGAAGGTTCAGAGAATGATCCGGACACATCACAAGTGCGATCTTTGCAAGGATGAAAGGAAGGAGCGCGACAAGATCCACGCAGCTCACGCCGTCGCACCTCATGGAGGAAGCACCCCATTTGTCGGATTCGGCGCCTCACGAAGATCCTAAATCACGACCGCATCAGCACAACAGGATGCGATGCATTGCCATTTGCCTTGGTGACCGCGATGAGCGATTGACACGCGTCCATGGAACATATCCATCTTCCAGCGCTATGCATTTGTCAATGTCAAGGTGGATCTATGCGTTATATAGACACACGGTCACGGAATTACTAAACTCGCTCATGAAGGCGTGTTCGAGCCGCCGTTCCATCGCGTCGACGCGTGCGCTCGCAAGCCCCAGCGACTTGCCACTCAGTTGCCCAATCGTGACTTCATACGTCAAATGACTCATGTCAGTCACGGGTGGCGCAACCTTCTTGGCTTTCTTGGCCTTCACGGCGGTGCGCTTTTTCGTTTGCCGCCTTTCTTTCTCCCGGCGGGCAAAATGGGCCGCCCATTCGTCTGTCATGACAAACCCATACTCGTACTCACTGCTTTCGTAGCCTTCTTCTATGCCCCCATGCATCTCCATCGCACGATTGGGCTCACTTTGCATTCCTGGAGAACAGGGAAATTGTTGCGCTGGCGGCATGGAATGGGCTGCAGACAGCGAAACGGGGTGTCCATCACTTGGAGGGAACACTTGAAAAGAAGGAGTGAGCCATCTTGTCGAGTTCCGTGGGAGATTCGGCCACTCTTCGCAGAATGGGAATGGCGGCGGGATGCCAAGGGGTGCTGTTGGAGGAACACTGTGGTGGTGCATCCTTCAATTCAACTTTGCAGTCGTACCGGATGAACCTCTAAAATTAAATATTCTTCACAATCAATTTGAAAATCCCACCAATCACATTCCAAATCCACATGGATTGGTCAGAGTTCAGATTCAGCTCTTTTTAGAAAATTTGAAATATTAGTTTACAGAGATTTCTTACCACGCTACAACATTGTAACGGTTGCCCACAGGAATGGAAATATAGGATTATAAGGTCATGTGCCGGATAATCGAGGTTGAATAATTGCCTCTGGTTTCTTGGATGGACCGAACCATTGCACGAATTGAAGCGCGCGAGAAAGACAAGATGAGCAAGCGCAACCTCGGTGAGATCCAAGATGACAGCATGGGCGAGTCCGACGACGAAGGAGAAGAGGATATCACGCTCAAATCTAACGGAGACCATGCCGAATCCGTGGAAATTGACTTTGTCTTCACGGACCCATGCGAAGCCAACTTCCACAGCGTCCGTCAACTCATCAACACGTACTTGGGCGCTGCGTCTTTTGACTCGTCCAATCTCGCAAACATTATCGTGAGCCAACAAAGCACGGGCTCTATGGTCTGTTGCGATGGGGAGACGGACGTCTTTGGCTTTATTACTGCTCTCAGTCTCTCCCGCTACGCCAACGAGTCTTCCATGCGTCAAATCCTCACACTCGTGCAAGAAAAATGCCCCAGCGACTTAAAGCAGACGCTCAACAAGATCTTGTCGACCAAGTTGGTGGGCCTTGTGCTCAACCGCCGCATGATCAACTTGCCGTACCAACTCGTGCCGCATCTCCACGACGCGTTGCAGCAGGACATTGACTGGGCGATCGAAAACGAATTGAACCAGACACTCAAGGACTCATACAAATTCGACTATTTCTTGATGCTCGCGAGTGTGCAAGTCGACAACTCTGCGGCGAAGAAGCCCGCGGGAAAGAAGGCCAAGGGCGAGTATGCCGAGCCGTCGATCAAGACGTTTGACAACTTTGAAGAAGAATTCTTGGAAGCGGTGCGTCTCCTCCTTGCCTTCCATGGTCTCATCAACTCATCCGTGCACGTTTCTAGGAGGCGGAATTGAGCTTTACGTTCCCGACGCAAAACGTCTTGAAGGAAGGCGCGGGTATCAGCACTGAAATCACAGTCATTCTCGTGGAGAGGCAAAAGCACAGAGGCACGATCGCCAACATGAAGGCGATGTTGGCGGCCTAACTGAGTTAATTATGAGTCGACCCGTCGTCGCTGCCTTGTCACGAGACTGCATGTTCCATCCACTGCGTCGTCCGTCCCAACGTGTTGCGCAGCATTTGCAGCTCCTTGGCTTCGCTCGGACTCAGGTAACGGTTGTTGAGCGGCACTGGCCTCGACGCGTCCTCGCGGCGCTGCTTTTGGTTGTCTTCCGTCGCGCGGGACATCCTACGCCCACCATCACAAAACTCGTCGAACGCATGCCGCACCCATTTTTCCATCGCGATGGTGCGGTCCGATGCGGCGACAGCGGCGCTTCCGGCCACGTAGCTGCTTGACGAGGTTTCGGTTTGCTCGATAATTTCCTCGCGCGATCGAGCAGCTCTGGCGGCAGAGTCGAGGCGAGGGTGGCCAACGTCGGGGACGATGTGGACAGGGACATGGTCCTAGGGTCTTTCGACGGAGGAGAACGACAGCGGCGTTCGTCCTGCCGCAGAGTCGCTGAGGACCGCCGCGGGATGCGAGACGCGCTGTCGGTGGCGTGTTGGTCTTCTCCTGCTTGCAACCGCTCGCATGCTGTGGTGAGCCGCTGGCAGCACTAATGCAAGGCGGCCGCATGACAGTGGACTATGGAGAAGGACGGACGAACCGACGCTCGTTCGGCGGCGATGGCGGCGTCCAACTGCTGGGTCAGCCGAGCGACGTTGGCCAGAAAGTCTGCTTGGAGTGCATCCATTCGCTTTGTTGTGGTCTAGATCGTCGTGAGGGCGGAAGTGGAGGGAGGGTCGCTACCATTTGAAGCTGGAGTACGTTCGCACGCATGACCGACTCTTCGACTTTCCTCGCGGCGCGCAGAGCCTGGCGCCGATTTGGATCGTCTTCCTCGAGACGAGAAATGTGTGTGTCGATCGAGATGTCGGGCACGTGCTTCACACAGAGTTTCCGAAGCTGCTTGGTGGATTCGAGCAACTGGGTGTCTACAAGGAGCCCCTGAACATGGAGCACCTCGAACGTGTACCAAGGGCAGTGTCCGTTGTACACTCGGACGAAAGGATGAGATCGTCGTCCGACGACGTCGAGTCTGCATAGTAACCCATCGGGTTGTCTTCTACGCGACGGCATTCCTTGAACGTACTGGGCAAATCCCGCACCGACGGCCCGATAACGTGGTTTGATGGAGTCTGCCGCTTGTGGCCGAGAAAGATCTCGCGCAGGCGGCATAGTTTTTCCTTGGGATAGTGGACATCCCCACGAAGCACACAGAACATGTCGTCGTTATCTTCTTCGTCATCCTCACGTTCCTTCGTGGAGGATGGGATCAAGCGCGCCACCATGGTGAGGTCGTTGAAGTCCGAAGCGACGACTCGATCCTCCGGATATTCTTACGTTGAAGCAGCTGGCGATTGGTCTGGCTATTTTTATCCGGATGAGTTCGTTCGGAAATTCGCTGACGTGTCGAGTTTCGGCGGAGAAACGAATCTCAGGGTATGGGTGCGCCGCCCCCGCGCGCGAACGAGTCGTCGATGGGGAAGAAGTCTACCAAGCAATCACGCCGCCGCGCCAAGAAAGCACAGATCGCCGACCTGCACAAATCCAAGGGAGTTTCCTCTGCCGACACATCCAAAGCACCGCGAGTCCCGCCGTCTGGCGCCGTCGCCGCGACAACTACGTCAATGTGGGCCCTCTACATCGTGTTTGCCGCCGCGGCCGCCATCGGGACATACTATGACGCCGTGGCGCGAGTAGTGCCCGACGAAGTGAGCTCGCGGTGGTGCAAGTTCCTCTTCGTCATCATCACATGCATCAACGTGCGATCGCATGCCCGGCTCGGTAGCAAGCCATGGTATGTCCGCGCCGTCGTCTATTTCTTGTGCAACTTTGCCGGGGCCACGACCATTTGTATTGCCCGCGCCGAGGTCCCCGCGTACGTCCGCGCGGCGCAGCCATGGATCAACGTAGGCCTTGCGGCGAGTCTCGTGGAGATGCTCATGCAAAGCTCCCGCGGGCGCGACTACTGCATGTATCTACGCACCCTCTGCGTCGTTCCTGTGTCTCTCTGGAAGACCAAGACGCTCGGTCGCATCGTGCTGGAATGCTACGTCGACGACACGCCGCTCGTCAAGACACTGCCAATGGTGACCGCCGACATGTGGGCGAGCGGCCTCATGATGCTCGTCCTCGCGCATCTCGACGGCGCGCCACTGCCGACCGCGCGCCTTGCGCAAATGGCGCAGCATGTCGTCGCCATCGGTCTCGTCGCGCTCGCATGGAAGCTCCTGGACGCGTCCGGCAGCCACAACGCCGCGGCCCGCGTCGCCAGCGCCGTCGTCCTCGATTACAACCTCGTCAAGTTTTGCTGGCCGGCCGCTGACTATTATTTTATTGCGCCCGTCGTCGCCGCGCGCAAGCGCGTGTAAGAGGATGCCGACTACTTTATCTTCTTGACCGCCTTTTTCTTTTTGGTTTTCACGGTGCCTGTCGGTCGCTCGAATGCTGTGATCTGAAACTTGCTGCCTGTGGACGACACGTGAGAGATGGCGTCGTCCATGATTTACCGGCGATGATGTGCTTCATGTCGTCGCGGCTCTTGGCGTGGTCTGCGTCGTGCACGAGTCTAGATCGAGTGTTGTCTCACTCGAGATCAACACTGCATCCCGTACTTGTTCTGGTGGCGCTGGGCCGTGTCCAAATTCTTCATCGCGACCGAGACCCGCGGGTGCGAGAGCCCAAAACCAAGCTTGAAGACCCCGAGCGCCGCGCGAAAGTACATGGCGGCCGTGTCAACCTCGCCCATCGCATGGAAACAACAGGCCAAATTGTTGAGTGACGTTGCCGTGTCGACGTGGTCAGTCCCAAATGCCTACACTCGACCAAAATCACCAACACGGACAACACGTCCATCGTCTCGCACGGTTTCGCGGAGACTGAGTGCCTTGTCAAAGCACTTGAGCGCAACAAGGACATTGCCCGAGTAGTAGCAAACCGACCCGAGGCAGCTGAGCGTGAGGGCGCGGCCTGGATGGCTCTCGGGGAGGGTGTCGGCGACGCTGAACGCGTCCGAGAATGTCTGGAGCGCGTCGAGGTCTCGCATGCGGCTGTCGAGGATGTTGCCCCGCGTGAGGATAAAGTAGAGTTGGGCGTCGGTGTCGAGGACGCGGTACGGACTAGACGATGGAGAAGCGTGACGAGGAGGATGCAACAGCCGCGAACCTGACATCCACGAGTTCGTCCTCGGCTTCATGGAGCTGGGAGAGCGCCAACTACGACCCACGAGTCAACACCACAACGCGACGACTCCTCGGCTGAGACCTCGTATTGGCCGCTGTTTTGGTACGCGAGGCTACATTCGACTTTTTTCATCACGTTGGGTGGGAACTCGGGCACGGCGAGGACGTCGCGGATGACAATGACGTCAACGGCAGGCACATCCTTGGTCGTTTGTGTCGAGATCTTCTTCTTCCCCGCGGCGTCCATGTCCTAGCTGTAGTGAGTAGTCGCCATCATGAAGGCGTACCGCATTGTCGGCGCGGCGCTGCAGGACCTTGCGAGACCGCATCGAAAGCGTGCCAAGTTGGAGCTGAACGTCGTCCAAGAGCACGTCGATGTTGGTGTTGACTTGCTGCTGCGGCACGGTCGACGCCGATTTGACAGTACTGCCGTTGGGTAAGACCTGCATCTGGTCCAACATGACCTTCAAGCTGTGCTCGAGGCGCGCCGTGTCGATCGTTCGTCGGAGCGTGCCGTCCTCGACAGCAAGGAGCTTTCCATGGAGGACTTGGGCGAGCCTGGCGAGCACTTCGAGGAATTGCGGCAGATCCATGACGGTCGAGGGGGGGAAGCTCGCGGGGGACGATACCATCACGCGCGCGACGAGCTACCGATCGAAGCGTCATGCAACGCGAAAGAGGCAAGGCGACGCACCGCCGCGGCTTCGTCGGACGAGATGTAATCGGGGCTGATGAAATACCCGACCAAAAAATCGTAGAAACATTCGTCCGTCATGCGCATGGCGCTGCTTTCATTGGTATCGAGGGTTGGCGGCGTGGCTTTGCAGTACATTTGATACGACTGAGTGCGTGAGGAGCGATGCACCGACGACGACGTCTCGCACCTGGACGATTGTGTCGCTGTACGCTTCCAAGACACTCAATGGCGCTGACTTCATGAGCTTGAGGCGTAAGCTATCAAAGCCGTGCTTGTCGGCGGCGTCAACAAACGACTCGACTCGAGCTTTCTTGCGCAGTGCTTCGATGTCGACGAGGAGCCGCGCAAGCGTGCGCGGGTTTGACGTGTATTTAACCTTGGCGACCTTGGCCAGCGCCGTGCCGTACTCGCGCAGGTTGACCTGTGGCTTGAAGTTGCCTGCGCATATGGGAAGCGATCATGCATAGTTGCAATCGTGCAATACCTTTGACGACGTCAAAGATGGCCTTGGCATCCAAGAGGGTGAACGTGGCATGTTGGAGAAAGTAGAGCGGTTTGAGAAAACCCGCGAGACTACCATCGACTTCTGTGAGTGTCATATGGAAAGGATGTTGTCCTACTCGATGCCTTCATCGCCGTCTCGAAGGTCTTCGTAGAGATGGCGGACGAGGGTGGCTTCGTTGGCGGGGGCGTCCATGAAGACGCAACCACGAAGAGAGACAGGACAAAGGACGACGACGCCTAGGATTTCCGGGAGTGTGGCGGTTATCGACCGATGGAAACTGCCAAAAAAAAGTCCACGCGAAACGGCTGAACCGTCATGCTGTCTTTATTTACTGGCGCCACGAGATCCCGTTCAGCTCTTCGACAATGTACTTGAATTCACGCAGGTTGGGGATCGTGTAGTCGCAGTCGTGGTTGATGTCCGAGTCTGACGATGCCATGTAGCACGTGTAGGCACCCGCAGACTTGCCAGACGAAATGGCTGCGGCTGAGCTCGTGATGACCTAGACACGAGCATAAGAGGCAAGCCTAGGAATGCATGAGGCATCATACGACAATGTCTTTGGGCTCGAGGTCGAGTTTCTGGCAAATGCTCTTGATGGGCGTCGGCTGCGGGAACGTCGCAACATCTGCCTCGTCCATGACAGCATCGAGGTACTGGACCTACATGGCGCGACGTGAGATGGACATGGTCCCGAGTTTCGCTACTTCGGTCGCGAAGCGCTGGAATTCCATTTGGCGGTCAGGAGACGTGGGTGGAATCACACCGAGGGAGAGACCTCGGAGGCTAATGTAGCTCTACACGGACACGATGCAACATGAGACCAAGGTGGTATATCATGTGGTCCTACGAGGAACGCATTCGTGCCTTCGTTGACTTTGCGTGTGGGGAGGTTCGACTTGGCGGTGCCTGCATCGTCCGTGGCGTTGGTTTGTTCGGTGAGGATGGCGGCAGCGGGCAGGATCGCCTCGTCGTCGCCGCTGTGGACCTTGAGCTTGGCGCGCTGCTTGAGGGCGTTCATCTTGGCGAGGTATTTGGCGCGGATGCCGTCGGCCGTCTCCTCGGTCTGAAACACATCGACCGTTTTAACCGCCTTGGTAGACGCCTTGGGCTGCTCGTGTTGACTCAACAATTTCTCCAAGTCGATGGGGTCGTCCTCGGCGTCGTCGAGCTTCTTTGGGTCGTCTCCAAGGATCTTGTCGCGCACTAGTCGATCTTGACGATGCATGGTCAAGAAGACGCGTACGTACTGAAGGATGGAAGACCCGCGAGCGTCGTTTGGACGCGCCGCCCTTGTTCCGTCTCGGAATTGGTCATGTTCTGCAACAGCCCCCGGACGTTCTGGAAGATTGACCCGCGCTTGACGGTCTCGGTTGCCTCGGATGCTGCTGTCGCCACCGCCGCCTGGTTGCTGGGCACAGCAGCTGCGTGCGCATCGGAAACAGTCGACTTGCATAGAACTTCGTAGTCCACGACGACACCGCGAAGGCGCTGCGACGCCACGGCGCGTTTGAGGAAGGTTTTGTGCACGCCGCTCATGTCGTTCGACTCTGCTTCACGGTCCGCCATCACTCTCTTCCTTTACACAAGTCAAGTGTAAACATACATTCCCATATGGCGTTGATTGGCCCGATTCATCCAATCAAAACGGCACAAATCCAAATACAACTTCTGTATGCCGTTGAAGTTGGCACATTTTGGAAATGCACAAACAGGAGAGGATCCCAATGGCGGTGCCCGTCGCACGCGGCTACGGGTCCGTCCCGCTGCATGAAGACGTCGTCGTGCCCCAGGAAGATTGCTTCTGGGTCTTCGTCACAAGTCCCTTCCGGTGGCTCACGTGGAAGATGCTTCTCTTCCATGTCGCCAACGTCGTCCTCGCCTCAGTCGCTTTCGCGGTAATCACGACGGGTCTAGCGCTGGGCACCGGCTTGCTTCCGCTATGCTGCCTCGGTGTGGTTGTGTTCAAGGTCCTCTTGTACATCGTGTACCACTTGGCGCAATGCGACGCTGTCCTCTACAACATGATCGCGCCGCCCAACGAACACATTGCCGTCGGCTTTGAATGCCCGCCCACCGGCTTTGCGTACGAAGGCATTCGTGTCGCGCCCGCGCTCGCATCATTCTCCCGCGATGCCGTCTTGGCCACCATCTACTACCTCCTCGTGAAGTTCCCCCTCTCGGTCCTCTTCTCCAGCTCGCTCGTCGTCGCCTTTGCTACCTCGTTCGCCTTCCTCTCCTTTCCATGGACGTTCCCCAGTCATTGGCACATGGAAGGCAGCGATGTCCGTGTCCTCGGCCGCCATATTACCGACGATGATGCGCCGTTCATGCTCGTCCTGGGAGTCCTCGGCCTCTACCTCGCCATCTTCCTCATGCAGATCAGCGGCCGCATCTTGCAGTCCATCACCAAGTTTTGCACTTGCGAGTACTTTTGCATCTACGGCTTTGCACACGCCGTCCCAGTGTTCAATGCGGGGCAGCCGATCCAAGGCCAGCAAACGCTGTACGTGCAGATCTAAAAAGTGTCAATCGATTTCTTGAGTTTGATGACACGAACATGAAACAAAAAGTGATACAACAAAAGCGCCAATTGAACTATAAAGTATCATTTGTTGGTGTCAAAAGCTTCAACAGATGGATTCTCTGGCCCAAGACGTCATAACGTGTCCCAAATTATGCGTTTTGAGACAAATATATTTGGTAAAGGCTTGTTCAAAATGGAGGGGATGTGGCGGACCAATCACAGCGCTCGTTAGCAACACTTCCCACACACCTGGCGCCTCCCGCCGCCTTGCGCATTCGGACTTCCCCCTTCGTGCACCATGGCTTCAACCTCCAACACCATGCGCAACCGCTTTCAAAATGACGACAAGAAAGGAACGACCGAGATTCGAAATGTCTCCTTGGGACCAAAGGTCTACGAAGGCGAGCGCTTTGGCAAGATGTCTGAGCGCTTGAAGCGCCGCAACGTTGAGATCCAAACGGTGGACCGAGTACGTATCCGCCGCATCCTCGTGAAGGTCCTCATTGTCGTCGTGTCTAGAACCCGCGCGTCTATGGCTTCTTCGTTGGTTTCTTGATCATTGTCTTCGTCCTCATCTGGGTCAAGTTGTCGGGCATCACTCGCATCCGCGGCTAAAATCGAACGCCAAGCTTGGCTGTCTTCCCGCAGTTTGCGTCAGTCGCGCCATTTTAAGTTAAAAACACGACTTCATTTGCCACCTAATGCAATAATTTCTATGGTACATGGAGGTTCGCGACATCCTACGTCCCTGGCGAGACCTTGGATTTCGGTGTTTCATCCGAGGATGCGTCAGACGCCGAAGAGGATGGCCGCTCGTTTGATGACGGGGACGTCGGTGGGATGGTTGTGTCCTCCGACGCCCTCTCAGCTTCTTCCTTCTTCTTGGAACTGAAGATGGACGTTCGTCGCACGCTCGTCACGACGCGATCCCAGCACAGACGGACGTAAGTCTTGGGTAATCGGTTCAACTCGAAGGCCAATCTCGGGTGGTTCATCAGTTGTACCAGCGTCAACCGAGGTTTCACATCCAACGCATCTGTCTTGTCGTCCCCGTCGTCGACGGTTTTGACCTTCTGAATAAACTCAGACGGCTCCGAGCGACTCGGGGGCCGGTTGTCCACCGTGGGCGCTTCGGCAGCAAGGCGCAAAGGCTCTTCCGGCGCAGAGACTCGTCTTGAACCTTTACGTGAGAGTTCGCGGCGACGGCAAGGGTACCCGTCGGCAAGTTCCTGCACGGTGGATGTGGGGGCGTTTCGTCGCAAGAGCACTGGCATGGTTGACTCTGCAGGTTGGGGGGATGTAAGGGCTCAATGCGTCGTTGCGGGTGAAGGTTTCCGCGCGGCGATGGTGATGTCGCCCGAACGCTGCTGATGCCGCACGCAACACGCAGAATGAAAACTTCTACGTGGTCGCATCACGAAAACCTTCGCCGAAACTGGATCTTCGACCCCCAGACGTTGAATCGCCCCAACTTCGAATTTTTCATTCGATTCTTGTCCGTTTTATTGCCCGTTTATACAAATTGTGGCTTGTCATAAAATGTGCAAAAATAATTTGTTTTGAATTCAACTCGACCAATTGCACAGCGGGGCGAAGTAACGCTTGCAGTGGCATGACACACCTTCTTTTGTGATATGTAACACCCAACTTCGAACCAAATTCCTTCAACGTCCGCCTTCTTTTGTGAACTCAGACGGAGTAACTTGGGTGCAGAGGTGTTGTTGCAGTCTGAGAAACTTCCAGACGGGTTTCTGACTCGGAGATTCCAGTGTCACTCCAGCTGTAGCTCCATTGCATGTCACGCTTCTACGGCCATCTGCGGTGAGCGGCGGTGCGGTGGACGTCGATCAACCTGTCCATTGACAATCCTCTTGCCAAGCGCGCTCTCCGCCGCCGCGGTGTCCACGGCAGCGATGGCGCCAACGCGGTCGTGCAGAATTCACGGAATCGAAGTTCGAAGGTCGTGACAGACCGCACTTGGTCTGATCGTGAATTGGGCGATAGCTGAAATTCAACTCAAGTCGCGGCCGAACATGCCGCCACGCAGGGATGGGCGCTGAGGCGCACCATGATTCACGTGGACACAGATGATCGACAAGGCCGACGACTGATGTCTCCTCTGCCGACCTACATGTCATCGTCTTCGTTCTCCTGACACCTGCTGAGGAGGAAGTGCATATCGCGACACGAGCTTTTGCATCGCGCCCGATTCTGCCGTTGCGTCCTGTCAACATTCGTTGAGCTCCGAAAACGCGGCGCTTCCATCTTCTTTCACACACGAACTCACATGCGTCACTGTCCCACGTCCTACCGCCGCCATCCCTCCTCGTATCTCGTCCCTGTAGTCCACGGATCACCTTCTTTGTCCACGCAGTTGTGCCTTGAGAATGCATGTGCGAATTCAACCAGTACATCCTATGGTATTCGGTCGTCCTCGTCGTGAAGTTTTATACGATGGAGAACGATCATTTGATTGTAGTAACAAAACTTATTTATAATTTCCAAGGGAGTGGCACCGTCACCAGCCAATCGAATCTGGTGGTGCGTCGATCCAACATTCGACAGCGTGGACGGACATTCCATCGAGCTCTTCTCAACGATGTCGTCGACGCGCCCCAACATCTCTGCCGCCGTGCCCAAGAGCGCCTGTACGATACATAATCCCATGGAAGAGAATGATCATCTTCTAGTGCTCTCAAAGCTCGAAGCGTTCCTCCCTCAAATGGACAAGGAGAACAAGACGTTGGCCCAAGCGATTTCCGCCGGCCAAGCCGACAAGTTTAACATTGAAGTGGACGAGACCGAGAGCGAAAAGCCGCAGATCCAAATGGTACCGTCCTCCTTCGACCACCTCGCGCATTGACGCATGTGTTGCCATCCATAGGACTTTGCACTGAGCGTCGTGGGCGACAGCGACAGCGACGACGACGACGACGACAAGGACATCCATTTCAAACCTGCCAGTCCCAAGCAAACGATCCGACTGACCCCACCGACAACGAATGCCCGTCCGTTGATCCAAGAATTAAATTAATCCTCACCCTCTGTTGACCATTGTCCAAGCCTTCAGCTCCTCGGACCCCAACGATCCTCCTCAACATGCATCGTCGAGGTCACTTCGGATGATCCCTCACACCGTCCTCGGGAACATGCTCGTACATCGTCGGGTGGTTGATTCTACATTTGCTCCATGCTTGCAGCGTCCACGCATCGCGCCGCCACCGCGCGGACGTCATCGCCACCTCTCGTGATCCATTCGCGACGACGCGGCAGTGATGACGTATGTACACGTGGGCGTTTCCACGTGCTCATTGAAACAACGCATGACTGAGTGTGGATAGCGATATTCGGTTTCACCCGTTTCATACTCAGAAAGGTCGCTTCGTCAATTGGCAACAATGCGAGCGGCGTTCGCACGTGCGTCCTTGACGGGCATGACGGCCGACGACGGCGACAAGGTCGACCGCGTTGCGCTGCAGCAGCGCGACCTCGTGGACAACCCCGTCTTCCATCATGTCATGTCCAACAACACCCCCGAGCTCATGAAGTACTTGGAGCGCAACTACGCGCACTTGGAACTGCGCGACAGCGTCGGGGCGACGCCGCTCTTGATCGCGTTCCTCTACATGAACTTTGACCTGGGAAAGCAAGTGATCAGAACGTACCCAGGTCCGTCCATCTTGGTCGTCGTCTCACATTCATCGCATGCAGCGAGCAAGGGCTTCCCCTATGCGCTTGCATCGTACGCATCGTTGGATCCAGCCAACCCGTCACCATACCAAGGGGAGAACATCCTCCACATTGCCATCGTGCATCGCAAGGTCGAGATCGTCAAGTGGCTTGTCGAGACACTGCCGGACTTGCTCGTATGGGGCCAGCTGGCATGTCCATATTGCATCTCACGACTCCGTGTAGGATGCAGAAACGACTGGGGAGTTCTTCTCCCCTAGCAAAGCTTGCTACTTTGGTGGATCGCCCCTCCTCTTTGCGGTCTCGTCGCGGCAGTTCGAAGCCGCCAAGTACATTCTCCAAGCCGCTGACAAAGCCAATCCTGGGTCCGCGGCCGCAAGGACGAGCATCTTCATGATGGATAGCCACGGAAACAATGCCCTTCATTTGGCGGTCGTACATGATCTACCCGAAGCCTATGACTTTGCGATGCGCCATGCGATGGCGCGCTTCCCAAACGCATGTCCGCCCAACTTTGACCCCGACAACGAAGATGAGCCGTACAACCTCCCGCTCTTCATAAAGAAACTGCAAGGGAACGAAAAAGATCACTTCGAAAAGTTTATCCGGAAACACAACACCGATTTCCTGTGCGGCGCGCCATTTTCAAATGGGAGACTGACGACGATGGACGTAGCACGCCGCTAACGCTCGCGGCGGCCATGGGGAAGGCAAACATGTTCAAGCACATTCTCATGTCTCTCAGCATCAAGTCATGGGAGTACGGTCCTGTCACGTCAAGAATGCTCCCACTCAGAGGATTGGAAGAACGCCAACGGCGCCCACGCGCGAAGAAGGTGAAATCGAATGCAACGTCCGTGGTGCGCCCAACGACGGCCGAAGTACCGTCGGTCGAAACGTCTGGACGGACGCTGCACAAGGTACTCTCCTCGTCATGCCAGAAACAATCATGTCGTCCTTCTAGCCGTCGGCGTGGCAGCGACTCTTTGACCGGCGTCGAGTGAAAACCGCGGTTGAAATTCTCGGGTCGAATTCGCTCCTCTCCAAATGCATTCCCGAGCGTTCGTTGGAGGTGTGGTTCAACCATGACATGGGTTCCCTCACGAATGGTTTCAGGGCGTCCTGCATGACCGCCTTGCCTTGATCGACTCATTTGAAGTGAAGAGCGTGCTCGACAAAAAGTGGCAGTTTTCAGGCCGACGTCTCTTCATGTTCAATTTTCGCCGACATGTCCTCTTCTGTGTCGTCTTTACCTGCTCGACGTTCTTCACGCACCACTACCGTGACGATGGCGTGAATATCGATTGGAGCACTGCGTGGGCCCATGTCGTGCTCGAAGCCATCGTCGTGCTCGAAATGCTCTACCGCGTCTACTACGAGTCCAAGCAAATGTTTAAAAACGGTACAGTAGGTCGTCGCCGCCTGCCATGCCCAAGTGTGCCTCTGTAGGTATCCTCGGCTACATTGAAGACACGGGCGCCGCCATGGTCGACAACATTCTCAAGCTTTCGTTTTGCATCTTGATCATCCTCGCCATCATCTTTCGAGCCGCGGGCAGCAACGCCAATGAAGATGCGTGCGTGTCGCTCGCACTCCTCTGCACGTACCTCTACTTTTTCTTCTTCCTCCTCGGCTTTCGCAGCACCGGGCCGTTTGTCGTGATGATCATGCGCATGCTCGTCATCGATGTCGGTCGCTTCGTTGTCATCTACACGTTCGTCCTCGCGGGCTTCAGCATTGCGCTTTATGTGATCGTGGACCAGCGCTCGGGGGCGATGGCCTGGCTCACGCGCATGAAGAACCTCGCACTCGCATCGTTTTGCTCGACCTTTGCATGGGCCGACTACCAGCAAATCGACGTCATGGCGTTGAGCGAACTCAGCCAAGTGCTCGTCTTCATGTACCTCTTCATCGTCGCGATCGTCTTTATCAACCTCCTCATTGCCACGTACGTTATCGAGCCTTGCATGCCGACAACAAGAGTGCTCGTAGGATGGGAAACACGTACGAAGCGATCCAGGAAGCGTCCGAGCAGCAGTGGTACGCCGAGCGCGCCAACATCATGAGCAGCATGGAAGTGCCTCTCTCGAAGGCCCAAAAGCAAGCCAACCGCAAGCGATATGCCGTCGAACTCGAAGGCGAGCGCTTCCTCCAAGTTGAATACGTCGACGCGGACGCCTGGCTCGGCGTTCACGAGAACGACCTCGCCCGCTCATTCAAGGAGTTCAAGCGCGCCGTGACAGATTACCGCCAGAGGAAGGCTGACGACGACGACGACGAAGGGCCAGTGAAGCAAAACATCATTGACGCGCGCATGCACGAACTCTACGAAGTCTTGTTTTAATGCTACCTATCTATGTACAACTGGACGTCATGCAACGAACGCCGTCGGCGGCGGCGGCGATGCACTGGGCCGTGGCATCGGCCGTCCTATCGTTAGCGACAGCGGACCTTGGACATCTTCACCAAGAGTCGATTTCACCAAACTCGTTCGTGCGCTCGTCCCTCCTTTGGCCAGTAATGTTTGAAGGTGCGTGCCAAAGAGCGCGGTGGGGGGCTGTGGCGGAGTCATGCATGTTCTCGATGGAGCGATGTCGTCGACTCGGTGTAAGAGGTCCTTGATGGTCGCCTCCTGCTGCATGATCACGCCGAGCGCTCTCTCCATACGGGTCGCGTCATCTGTGAGCTCCTTGGTGTGTGCAGACATTTCAGCTTGCACAGCCGTTACGTAGGCGGCATCACGGCGGATCTTCTCCCGTAGCACTTCCATTTGCCGAAGCAGGTGGGTATTTTCACTACAACGTTCCATTCTTCGCCAGCCGCGTGCTTCCTGGATGAGTCGTACCTTTCGACGAGGAGAAGCTTTTGAGCCATCGCTTCGAGATGTGGGCGGCACCGTATGCACGGTGGCGACAGCGCGCTCGCCGCCTGCATCATCCCACAAATGGAACGTTTCGTGTTCATCCGGATAATACGACCACGCGACGGTTTCAGATCGTGACGCTTGTTGAACCGTTGCACTTTGCTGTGCCACCATGGACGCGAAGATGGAGCTCGTGACGGCGCCGGAAGGAATCACGTGGCAGGACCGCGAGATTCGCTTCGACATTGCGACGTCCGCGATGGAGTTGCGCAAGGGCGAGGTCGCGATCGACTCGATCAACTCGGTCGAGGACACCAAGGGCAACAACGGCGACCGCGGGTCGCTCGAGATCACCAATCTCCGACTGCTCTGGGCCTCCCATCGATCGGCGCGGACCAACTTGAGCATCGGGTACAACTGCGTCCAGTCGGTCAAGATCCGCACGGCCACGTCCAAGTTGCGCGGGTCCACGCAGGCGCTGTACATCATGACCAAGTATTCGAACTCGCGCTTTGAGTTTATCTTTACGTCGCTCGTCAAGGCCAGTCCGCGTCTCTTCACGACCGTCCAAGCCGTCTTTCGGTCGTACGAAACCACCAAGCTCTACCGCGACCTCAAGCTCCGCGGCGCCATCATCCAGGACAAGGAACTCCGTCTCCTTCCCCACGAACAAGTGTACACCAAAGTGATTGGGGTGTGGAACCTCAGCTCGGACCAAGGCAACCTCGGCACGTTCTTTGTCACGAACGTTCGCCTCGTGTGGCACGCAAACCTCGCCGAGAACTTCAACGTGAGCATGCCGTACATGCAGATCAAGTCGGCACGCATCCGCAACTCCAAGTTTGGCCCGGCGCTCGTGATCGAAACTTCCGTCTCGAGCGGTGGCTACGTCCTCGGCTTTCGCGTTGACCCCGAAGAGAAACTCTCGGAGCTGTTCAAGGAGATCAAGAGTCTTCATGCGGTCTTTTCGATCAATCCGATTTACGGCGTCGAGTACACACTCGAGGAGAAGCCCGCATCGCTTGATTTTCTCAAGCAGCCCCGCAAGATCGACGACGTTGAGATTGTCGAAGACCAGTCGAGTTCGATCGATGCGTTTGCGGCCTACTACGCCGTCGCCAACAAGAACCAGGTAGCGTCCTCCAAGCGTCACCATCCTTAGCCTCATGCGATGTAGGACCGCGCACCCGTCTTTTCCAAAGACATTGGGCTCGCGATTGAAAGCCTCCCCGAAGGCATCTCGCTCGGGGATCTCTGGTATGTCACGTAGATATGCGACTCACAGAATGCATTGTGTTATTGCTGGCGATGGGGATTCTGGAGGGGGAGATAGCTCGTGCGTCGTCGAACGCGCCGGTACACAAACGCAAGCAGTGCCACGACGAGACACCCAACGGCAAACGTCGTGACGATGCTGGTCGAACCAGGCGGGTCGGCTTTGGGGGCATTGCCTTGGGGCTTGGACGAAACGAGCGGCGGCAACAGAGTTGTGATGGGGGACGAAGGATTGGGTGCGGCAGTGGTCAATGTTGGCCACGGCGACCGCGGCAAGGTCGCGTTGGGGGGCGCAGATGTTGTCATGTCGGACGTAGTCGCGGAAATGTTGAGCACGCTGCAGTGCGTCTCGTACGGCATTTCGATCGTCGGGCTCTCGGCATCACAAAAGACACCTACGAAACGAAACGACAGGTCGGTTGCCGACACACACGCCGTCAAGTTGATGGAGGTGTTGGTCGACGCACGAAGCGAGGCTGGAGGCAGCGCGGCGACGCTGCAGCGTGCGTCTGTGAAATAGCCAAACGTGTGCTCGGCACAGCTGCCCTGCGCATACTGCGACGTGCCGAGAGAGATGCACGTGCGGTCAAGGATGGTTTCGACGACGTCGCCGCGATGGATTTGAAGGTACGTGGCATTGGGCAGCCATGAGAGGCGCAACGGCGAAGTCGATGGACCGAGGACAGCCGAACAGTTGGCCGAGACAAGCGACGTGTTGCTCGTGCCGTTCCTTTGCTTGAGGTAGAGAAAGGGACCACCGGCGCACAAAGATGATGCGGTAGATGCCATGGCGGATCGAAAATGAAGCTCCGCGCATCCGCGTCATCCAAACCCATCCCTCCAACGGTGAAACGGTCGACGTTTTGAAAGTGCACACATCTGAGGAGACAAAGATGGAGTGATATTGCGCTTATCTCGGATACGCGCGCAGGATGCGGATCTCGTTGTGCGGCCTATCGCATGAGATGGTGAGGATTTGAATGCAATGGGTCGGTCGTACTTGTCGTTGGCGCCGGTCTGCACAAGGCCCATGCGCTTGATGACACCCATGCCCTCCGAGATGCGTCCAAACACAGTGTGCTTCCCGTCCAACCATGGCGTCGGAGCCAGCGTGATGAAGAATTGGCTGCCGTTCGTGTTCGGCCCTGCATTCGCCTACATTCGTCGCGCATTTGTCGTGAGTAGGGGATCTTGATGATTCATTTACCATCGACAACACACCAGCCCCCGTGTGCTTCAATTGGGGGGAGATTTCGTCTTCGAACTTGCCCCTGCATGCGTAAATGGATGTCAGGAAGGGTGTCCTTCGACATCATGGATTGACCATGTACCCGTAAATGGACTCGCCACCGCGCCCAGTGCCCGTCGGGTCACCACCTTGGATCATAAAGTCCTAGACACACAATGGGGTCAAGCATGAATTCCTCGAGGCCCTACCTTGATGATACGATGAAAGATTGTATTGTCGTAGTATCCCCGCCGGGCCAACTCGATGATGTTCTTGCAGGTACGGGGGGCATGTTGAGCATATAGCTCCATCGTGAACGTTCCCTACGTGATTTCAGTCATTTTTCATGTCCACCCTCTAGTCAAGGTCATACCATGGAAGTCTCAAAGTCGACGTAGGATGCCATGTTGCGAATGTCCGCGGGTCGGTCGATGACGGGTTCCTTGTGCTGCTGATGTAAGGCTCAAACAATCCGAACCAATCAACGTGCACGGGAGAACTAATAGGCCAATCGAAACAATTGGATTCGGAAAAATATCATTTGATCATTCATATGAAGAAGTGCAATTTTGAATAAAATAGCTTCCGATCACCCTGATTGGCCCAAATTTGCTCGGAGAATGCAGAACCCAATTTTGGAACCCGTCTCGACATCACGCCCAGAATTTGAAGAGACTTCCAAAGCAAGTCCAACCACTACTGCCAATCCGGATAATTTAACCGGTGATTTCAACCCCTCACGCAAGGATGATGTGCGTCGCTTGGGCAATGTGTGTCGGCAGCGTTAAACTTGGCGGAGTGTTCGTCTGCTCGTAGACACCCCCAGATACACCAAGGTTTTGCACATCCAATGCGATGACGATCCTTCTCGGGGCGATGCAGTCAGGGCAACTTCCCGCTCATTTCCAACTTTCACGATCCAAATTGTGTCATGTGGACAAAGACACGTTGGGGTGGGGATGGTAAGCACTGCGCGAGGAAGATGGGTGACCTTGAAGACAGATGCGTGTTTATGGGTTGTATATATGGGGCGACCCCGTGCGCCGCCGCCATGTGTAGACTTGTCGTCGCCGCAGCTAAAGTATGTGCAATGATTTATCTAAGCGTTAGGCGCCCTACTACGTTCTACTAGCAACACTTTCCACGTCCGAGTTTATTCTTCTTCGGTGAGGCCCATGTTGACTTC
>VJMH01006278.1:0-12718 GCA_009835185.1 Aphanomyces stellatus | reverse complement strand
TATTCTTGCCCTCTTGGCAAATACTATGACTTCGTTTCGATTTGTTTTCAGGTTTTCGGAATCATTTATGATACGTTCCCCGATGGAACCAAAAGTTTGGAGTTGTGTTTAGAATTGAAGAATTCGATCTCTTTTGAGTGATTTCTTATCACTAGAAAATGAACTCCGCTAAATTGATAACTCGGGCACGACGCGACAATGACCGCCCTCGAAGGACGGAAAATGCATTTATTCCTCTCTCTCTCTTTTGTGCAGTAGTATATAGCTCTTACGTTGAACTGAGCACCCACCCCACACGATAAATTCAAACACGTTTCTTGTGGCCATGTCTCTGTGGACTCAAAGTTTTTTTTGTAAGCATGTCAGAGGCTGCAAACTCGACCAATACCACCTCAGCCTCTTTCGCAATTACTCAAGCAGGCTACATGTGATAGTCCGGTCGTGGCTGTGTTTCGCGGCCACTTTGCCCTGATCACGGGTTGCACGCGCCATCCGACGATGCTCTCTCGTTGCACGAGTTCAAGTCGCTATCTTTTTCATTCAACAATTAATAGTTTTGGCACAATCCATTGTCCAACAAGAAAATTAATTAATTTTTGCCGGGAATGCAAGCGTGTGTCCCGTGTCATCAACTTGGGGTGTTCAAAGGTGCAACTCTTTGGCATCAATTGCACTGGGAGGTCGCAAGACATGTATGTACGGAGGCGATGGCTCTACAGGGTGCATTGAATCCTGGGGCAGGTTTGACCATTGGGCCACAGTTGTCTGCGTGGCCCACAGCAGACTGTTGCCGACGATGCACATTTCAAGGTCATACCTCCAAAATATTATACCTTGTGCCTCACCTATCAAAATTCACGTTCAAATGAACCCATTTGCGAATTTGACAAGATCAACGTTCGCCCATGTTCTTTGCCTTGGCCTGCTCTTTGAAACTGATGTGAACTTAGACCCCTGAAGAAGATTTCTTGCTGCTGCTCGCATCGGTGATGTGACGCAGCTTCGTTGTATCCTCAACGAAAACGACGTGGACGTCAGCACCCGCAACGACGTACCATTGACTTCCAAACCCTTCGCTCGACTCCCAAATGCACTTATAGAATCGATCCACGGTCATTGTGTTGGCTGTGATGGGCGACCAAGTTGAAGTTGTGAAGGAATTGCTCCAGCATCGGGCCAATATCAACCTCGAGCACCACGTGCGTTGGCTTCTTGAGAGTCCTAACCAACGTGACGGAGCGGAGGCGGCTTTAGGACGGCGCAACGGCTCTGTCGTTGGCTGAAGCGAACGGCTATCACGAGATTATCGACGTACTAGTTTGTTCTTGTGCCGCCGACGGCGAGAACCAACAAATAGATGCGGCAGTAGTGCTGCCTCCCCATGCCATGTTAGATTAGGTCGACGCTCTAATTGTGGTTGACCATGGCCGCCTTGATCTTGTCCAAGAACTCTGTTTGCTTGGCACTAACATCGACATCCCTGACGATGTATCTATCGCTTACCAAACCCTCGGTATTGATATTCATAGAACGGCATAACATCACTCTGTTTTGCATCCAGCCAAGGCCATTTTGACATGGTCATCAGACTTGTGCAGCATGGCGCAAATGTCAACCTTGCTGGCTCTGTATGGCACACATACCCCATGTCACGTCCAACAACTGTGCTAGAATGGTCGAGTGCCGCTGGTTTTTGCGACTCAAGGGGGCATCAGGACGTTGTGAAATACCTCCTTGACCATGAGGCCGCGGTAGAGGTTGCCGATCGCGTACGATGTTTTTCTTTCTACCGACACCTTTTGCACATTATATAGGACGGCTGGACTGCATTGTTGTTTGCTGCCCAGGACGGCCACGTGAATATTACCACGGCATTGCTCGACCATCGAGCAAGTGTTGCGGTGTTTGATGTCAATGTACGACTCGTCATATGTTGTACTCACTCCTAGTGTTCCTTGAAGCAGTGTTGACATAGGACAAACAGCACTCATTATTGCATCGAAATACGGACATGTTGCCATTGTCAGAAACTCCTCCAAAATAACGCCAAGGTCGACCTCACGGGACTTGGGGTATGACTTGCCATGTTATAGTCATAAAGTTCAATTGAAAGTTTCCGGCAAGAACTTGGTGAATGCTTGAATAACTTTATTGTACACGTTTTCGTGTCCCCCAAGGGGGGTCAGGGCATTCCAGAACCCGAAGTGATCTCAACCACTTTGGGCAAATAGTTTGACCGAGTGTATTGAGGTGGGGCACCCTTTTGTTAATGGTTCGATGAATGCACACCCGCGAGGACGTATTAATTTTCAAGCGTGTTGTGGGCTTGGACCACTAGTTGTCGTGTGCAAAAGATAGTTTCATGGGTACTCCACGACATGCAAACTGTGCGTTTAGTGCAGCCAAGGCGAGATATACCAACAGCGTGCGAGGCAACGAATGGAGAGCAGTAGGAGGAACAAAAAGTATTTCGTTTACGATCGCAACCTCGAAAGCATGGGAAATGCGAGGTGTTTGATGCGTCGTTTCGGCGTACAATCTACTCAATTCGACAAAATGGTTGAAGACTGTATGTACAACACGGATCTCCGTCAAAGTGCAGAATAATATAATGGTATATATGAGCTGGGATCCCACAACTGTCCAATCGAAAAACCGTTTCGGCGGGTGAAATCTATTTTAAACCATCATGGACACGGGGGCAGGCACAGCGGAGGTCGTCGCGGTCGTTGCGGTCCTGCCTCGGAAACAACGGCTGCTGCGACGTGTGGCCATCGTGTTGGTCGCACTTCGGGTGCTTTGGGCCCTGGCGATCCCAATCAAAAACGTCTCCATCATAGCGTTCCCGCAGTTTCGCCCCGATGACCTCGTGACCACGACCCAAAGCTACGCGGGCTTCAACGCCAAACGTTCGTTCTCGGGCGATCAAGTTCTTGCCTTATTGCAACACATACTGGCGCTGTCGCTGGACCATGTCGAAGCGCGCGCCGTCTTTGAAAAGAACGCCGATTTTTCTATCGACGAGCTCGGACAAATCTTGTCGCCGCAAGACCACCACTTGTTTGCGCAGTACTACACGCTGGTCATCCAAACGTCCGAGTTTCCAGGCGGTGTTTTTACCCCACGGACGGAAACGATTGCCAGAGTCCAGCCTGATGGGTCGATCCTCGAATACACGATCGGATGCCGCGCCGACCACTCGCTGTTGAGTGGCACGACCTGCGTCGACCGCAACGGCGTTCCTTGTGACGACAGCGCATGGGGTGACGAGCCACCGTCCATCACGTTGCAAGACGTGGATTTCACACCGCTGTTGAACGGCACGGGCTGGCAAAACAACATTGGACTGCTCGCGCTCGTCGAGTATTTCCACATGTACATGCGGCTGCTCTTTGCCAAACAAGATTGGTCGGCGGTTGTGGCGACCCAAAACATTGACTTGGGGTTTCTGTGGGTGACCAACGACACCCTTGTCGAAACGGCGGCGATTGTTAGCCTTGCAACGCAGGGCAACAGCGCTGTGGCACAGAATTCCACGACGATTTGGAATTGCCTCGCAACGGAAATCGTGCTGGGCGAGGCGTATCTGGCCAATTATACGCTAGGCCTCATCCAAACGGCGCTGCTCCAACGTGGCCTGTACAACGCCAGCGTCCAAGTGACATCGTCGTCCGTCGTTGCTGAACGCGCGCTCGTAGTATGCAACAGTACAATCCACATCACATCGGGTGCGGGCGTGGCTGGATATACAGAGACGATCAATTACCTCCAAGACGCAGTCATGACGCACACGACCATCTCGTCAGTCAACTTGAAGCACGACCGCCCCATGACTGGGGCAGTCGTCATGGGCAGCTCCATGCGAAATATGCTCTACTTGGGTTATTACCCCAACAGCTATTACAGTGTGCTCTACATGTACCCGAATGGCACTCACTATGTCTTTGAAAGCCGTGCCTTGGGTGGCATGTTTGCCGGGTACAATGGCTTCAAGTTTGACTTTGTGCACAACACAATGACCAACTTCAAGCTGGCAGAACGATCCGCTGCGTCGGGTTCGGGGTATCCGACCGACTGGTACGCCGACGAAGCCGCGATTGCCGCGTGGTATGCTGCCTACGAAATCCATCACCGTGGCAGTGGCAATCTCATCGACGTTGCAGCCATCCACTTCGGTCCAATCACTCCCCTAACCCTCGAAACGAGCTGCTACCAAGCTCTTTTCAAGCGAATCGCGCAGGCAGTGTGGCTCTTGACGCTCGAGTGGCACCCCATCACCGAACACTTGGCCTTTATGAGCGTCAACGCCGACTCGACGCCACAGCTCTTTTTTCTCCAGCAAATGCTCAAGACAGAACTTGTGGGTGAGAATCCGTATGGCTACCGGATGCACATTCCGTTCAACCCGATCAATATCTCGACAAGTCATGGCACAGCGTGGCCTCTCGTACCATTGCTCCGTGGCTTGGTGCTCCACCATGGCGTCGACGCCGTTCTAGACCAGCTACAGTCCGTCTTGAACGAGACATTTCTCACGCTCACAAGTGTCGAAAACGGACTCTTTATGTTTTCCGACGTGGATGCGTGTCCACTTGGTGTGTCGACGCTGGGTGTCACATCAGATGACTCGGCGCAGACAGCGTACGAGAAGTTGTACCCTGCGCTCTCAAGCTTACTGAACGACACGCTGGACGTCGTGGATGACCTTGGCCGTCGCATGCAAGTCGAATTGAATCAATCCATAAATGTGCGAGGTGAATACTGGACCGACAAACGAGAAAATTCGATTTTCAAGTACGAAGGCCCGCCCGTGTACTGGCATCACTCGGCGCTGGCGGTGGGTCTCATGCGCCTGAGTACCCATGTCAGCCCCGACGACACCATCGTCGCGACACTGAAAGCATCGCTCGTCTGCTACGACGTGCTCGAAACACGATACCTCAATCGTTCCACGCGGTGTTGGTCAGAATTGAACACGTTGAACGAAACGCGGGCCAAGCACAACTCGGAAGGGTTGCAGACGATGCTCCTGAGCTTTTGGTCCTTGGGACTGATGCTCAACCTCTTTGGGGCGGTCGTGGCGCTTCGATTCGCCCTGCGGGTGTGGCACGTTACGTGCACGACGAGTTTTGAAGAGCGATGGAGCACCGTGCTGTGCATCGACATTCAGCAATTTGGACTCAGTAGCATGGCCGAATGTGGTTTGATGGCATGTAGCACGCTGCCCTTTATGTTTAGCTATCAGATGCCCCAGGACGGCGAGTACATTGCCAATTCGAGCAAGTCGCATTTGGGCAGTGTCTATTTGGATCAATTCATGGTCACGTTGGGCCTCACGTGGTTCATTCGCCTCGGTATGGACGTTGGTGCCTCGTGTATGCACCTCCGGTTCAAAAATGCGTGGTTTGCCCAGTTTAGCATCATCAAACTCGGCATCATGCTGGGCGTGTATCTCGTTCGCATTGCGACGTTCACGTCCAGCCCAACGTACAACGCGGCGGTTACGAGCCTCTTGCTCTCTTGTGGGACTACAGCCTTGGCTGGGATGCTTGCGATGCTGCTCAGCTTTGCCTTTGACAAACCGCCGATGAAAGCCCGCGTGGATCCAATCTCTCATGCGTTGCTCCGCGCCAATGTACCGCGCAATGTCTTTTGCCTCTTTAGCCAGCGAGGCACAGTGTGGTCTCACATGGGACTGGTCCTTGAAGGGTGGACCTGTGCGACGCTCGAGAACGCGCTCGTGTTCAAACACAGCACCAACAGACTGCTCTTGATCGTTCGCGAATCGGATTTTCAAGTGCGCTGGCTCCATGAAATGAACAAAAAACAATTTTTGGCGTTGGAGCGAACGCCGAGCTCGGAGCGCGCGAAAAGTCGGACGGAATCCATCGCACGCGTGCGGACGAAAAGTTCCTCGCCCGCTGTCGTGCCACAGAATGGCTCGACGGTGCCACGTCGAGGGGCCACACGTCTGGGGCATTTGATTGTGCTTGGCCAAGTCTTCTGGGCGCTTTCGATTCCGCTGCGCAATGTCTTGCTTTTTCCATATCCAACCCTCCAATTGGACAACGCAACAACCACGACATCGTCCTTTAGCGGTTACAGCCCGTCGGCCAACGTATCGTTTTCAGGCTGGGACGTGCTCACGACGATGCAACGGGTGCTCGACATTAGTCTCACCAACGACGCCGTGCGCAAGCTATTCGAATCGACGGGCGAGTTTGCCATTGACCAAGTAGGAGATATCCTCGACCCTCAAGACCACAAGACGTTTGCCATGTTGTATGCCATGGTTGTCCAATCATCCGAGTTCCCCGGTGGTAGGTTTACGGTGCGCCAAGAGACCATTGCTCATATCGACTCAAGTGGAACAACTCACTTGTACACTGTCGGGTGTCGCGCCGATCAACAATTGCTTCAGGGGACAACGTGTGTAGACGCCAACGGGTGGCCGTGTATGAACGCAGACGACGCGACCCATGTGCTGCAAGACATCGATTTGACGTCGAAGCATTCCCATGGGTGGCAAAACAATATTGGGCTATTGAGTGCCGTCGAGTACTTTTTTTATTACATGCGTCTGGTCTTTTCCAAGCAACGCTGGGCCTCCGTCGTGGCGGCTGGGAACCGTGGCATGGGTTCGGCCAGCTTGACCAGCGATGGCTACCTCATTGAAACGTCAACTATCTTGGCCATCGTGGCCAACTCCTCCCACCAAGTCACACACAACTCGACCAGGATTTGGAATTGCGTCGCGACGGAACTCGTGCTCGCGGAAATGTACGTGGCCAACTTTACGCTGCGTTTGATTCAAGACGCGCTCGTGGCCCACCAATTGTACGGCGCGAGTCCCCTCGTCCGCCATGACGACATCGTGGCATTGCGGGCATCGGCAGTGTTCAACCAGACGCTGCACATCACGACCGCGGCGGGATACACGACGTTCGCCAAGGACGATAAAACGCTCTTTGGGAACCCCATGACGATGGCTACTGTCTCGAGTGCTGTCTTGAAGCGAGACTTGAATTTGAACAACGGAGATGCCATGGGCAGTTCGGTGCGACATCTTCTCACACTGGCCATGGATCAAGGCCAGCAGTTTTGCATTCGGTTCATGTATCCCGCGGCGTCCGAGTATGTTGTTGAAACGCGCGTTTTGGGAGGTCTGTTTGGCGGCTACCTTGGCTTCAAGAACGACCCAGTGCACAACACGATGGGTGTGATGAAGCTGGCCGAGCGGCGGCGCAGTACCAGTAACGTCAAAGTTCACTTTGATGACGAGGCCACGGTCGCAGCATGGTACGCATCGTACGAAGTCAATGAAAAAGCCGCGGGAAATTTTCTCAGCCAGGCCGCGGGGCATTTTGGAGGCATTGACACACAGTTTTTCAATGGAATTATGACACCGGATCCAACGGGTGCATTCGAAACCATGTGTTTCCAGGCCCTCCTGCGACGGGTCGCCCAAATCGTGTGGCTCACGGCGCTCCGACTGAGTCCCGCGATGCAGTACATTGTCTTCATGTCGGCCCAAAGCCAAGTCTCGGACCACGACTGGTTTCTCCAGCAGATGCTCGTGGATGAGATCGTGGGCGAAAATAGCAACGGTGGCCGCGTCCACTTTCCGTACGACTCGAACGTCTTGGCGACTACGAATCTCGGCAATGGCTGGCCACTCGTACCGCTTCTCGTCGCGCTCAACCAAGTGTTCCATCCATCGGTTGTGCACGATCAAATCATGCTCGAAATGAATAGGACGTTTACGTCGCTCGTCGAGATTGAAAATGGCTTGATTAATTTTCGCGACATCCCCCATTGCCCCATTGGCTTGGCCACGTTTGGTACGTCTCTTTGGGAATATATGATTCAGTATAAGTAGGTGTGACGCCAGACGACACACTCGATAGTTTCTACGCCAAGACGTACGCTGGGTTTGATGGTATTGTCCATGATGTCATTGCCGGTGCGGGACACGTCCATACAACCATGGAGGCGGCGTTGCTGTCGTCCATTCGTGTGCCTCTGGTGTACCTCATGGACCCAAGGCCTCCGAATGCCGAGTTTGCATTTCATGGCCCCCCAAACATCCAATGGACCCACTCGGCACTCGGAATTGGGCTTATGAAACTCAGCACCAAGGATAGTCCGTTTGTCGACGTTGTGCAAACCCTGCATGACGCGATGGTGTGCTACGACACGCTCGAAACGAGGTATTTGAATGCCTCGATTCGGTGCTGGGCCGAGATCCAAAGCGTCGACGAAGCCAACGAGGCATACTCGTCGGAGCCACTCCGATTGGTCATCTTTAGTGCGTGGGCAATTGGCGTCGTCCTCAATGCCATTGGCGCGTGCATCGTGGGACGATATGCACTCAAGCTGTGGCGCGTGTGGCACCTCACGGGTCTTGAATTTGGCGACTGGGAGCAAGGGTTGCTCCTGTCCACCCATCTCCAAAACCTTGGTGGTTTGATATCCATCGAAGAGACAGCCATCTTGGCATGCAGCTCCACACCACTCCAATTGGGTTATTTCATGACCCAAGACCCATCGTTTATACTCTCGACCACAACGTTTCGTCTCCCGTACGTCGACGAATTGGTCATGACGCTCGGACTCACATGGACCATTCACTTTGGCATGGAACTGGCCTCCCAGTGCATCCAGTTACGGTACAGGAATACGTGGTTTGTCGCCCAAAATACGGCCGCCAAGCTCGTTTTAGCGACTCTTGTCTATGTGGTACTTGTGCTCACGCGCTGCGACTCGAGCTACAATCAGGCAGTTGGCAGCCTCGTCAGCATCACTATCTTTGCGTTTGCTGCTGGGTTTACATCCATGAGCTTGAGTGCCGCTTTTGACCGCCCGCCACCAGAGCCTCTGCCCGTGGATATAGTCTTGCAGGAGGACCACCTGACTGAGAGCTTCAGACAAGCTCGCTTGCCTCGGAATCGCTTTGGTTATCTCAGTCTGCAGAGCGGACGCTGGTCGCTGGTCGGAATCGCGCTGGAAGGATGGCGTGGCGTTGAAACAGGGCCTATGTCCTATTTGATGGCTTGCGGGAATGTTCTTTTGAATCTTTCGGCGGGTGGGGTCGTGGAGCCGATTGCGTGCTCAGACATTTCCAAGGAAAAATTCATCTGCCTAATGCAAGCCACATCCGCCATGAAAAAGACCACGGTGAATGTAGCGAGCTCAACGAAAGTAAACCAAGTGACATCGGCCTCGAAGTTGGCTCCACGCAGTTGTAATGGTGGCCCCCTCATTTGAGAAGATGCAATCGCATGCTAATGAAGAAGATACATATAAAAATTCGATCTTTACTTGCAAAAAAGGCAAACATGAAACACAAAATACCCAAGCCACTCCAGGACAACATTAGAGGATTTTCGGTGGCAGATTTCGACATCACTTTTCAGATTGGGAAAAAGTTGAAAAATAGGGTTTTCGGTGCAAATTGAAACTTTCAGATTTGCGAGACGTCTGAATCTTGATACTAGTATTAAAGTAACATATCTTTCGGCCCTCCAAATTTTGTGATTCACTTCCGGATAAATTCCGTGCAATTTTTACGGACCACATTCCGCCTTGGCCCTCCACCAGTCGTCACGTCCTCTGACGCCATCACGCTCATTGCAACGGTGTACGCCCACTGCGATGGGAATATCGACATGTTCCTCGATATTATGGAGGCATTGATCTCGTCACGATGCTTGCGTCTACGTGCACCTAAGCCAATCGTCTCGTACAATTTGTCGTTCGACCGCACCATGGACGAGCCCACGGCCGTGCACAAATTCAGGTTCACGACAGAGCAGCTCAAATTGCTCACAACCAAGTTTGGCCTTCCAGCTTGGGTTTATACTCCATCGGTGGACAAGGCAGACTCATTGGAAGCACTGGCGCTTCTTTGCAGGCGCCTAGCCGAGCCCAGTCGTCTCTTTACGGTCGCAAATGAATTTGGTCGATCTCCCGAATCCTGCTCTCGAATTATTCGAGCTGTCATTGGCATCATCGCTGAACGATTCAAGGACGTTGTTTACTTCAACGAAAGGCTTCTTGTCGAGCGCGGCGGTGAGTTCCTCGTATTTTTATGCCAATTTAGACTTTCTTGTTGTAGTCCAATATGCTGCGTCAATTAAAAGCAAAAGTGGTCTGCATGGCTTGCGGTCGTGTGTTGGATTTTTTTATGGAACCAAGCAGTATATCAGCCGCCCAAGCGCACGAGCCCAAAGTGCCAACCACGAGAACTTGCAGCGTGCGGTGTACAATGAACATCCTCGTCGCCACTGTTTGAACTGGCAAGGCGTTGTCGTCCCCGACGGAATCATTGTCAGGATGTACGGCCCGGTGGAAGGTCGTCGGCACGACTCTACTGTGCTTGGCATGAGCCGTATCCTTGACGAAATCAAAACGATTTGTGTATGCGGTGTCTCTATGGCGACCCTGCGTACGGCTGCGTTGAGTGCATATGCTGGTGCTGCACTCGGCTCTGGCGAGGCGGCTTTCAATGCCGCCATGAGCGCCGTTCGCGAGGCCCTTGCATTTGACAAGAAGATGCAAGTTCGGAAGAGTCCCATCGGACTCTATTGGATCGTCGCGACGCGTGTTCCATTCTGCGGTGGATTTTTCGTCCATCAAAATGAGCTTTAAACCGTCGACCACGCGTCGTCCATCAACTGTGCCAAGTTGGACGACGCCAAGTTTCCTTGCGTGAATGAACGGATAATAGTGACCACAGACCAACCACTCTCGAAATCGTGGTTGAGAAACACAACAGGTGCAGCAAACACATAATTTACGAAGAGCAAGAAAGGTCTCTTCGTCCATGGCATTTCTGCAGCTACACTATATTCAAAACTCCACTTCACGCTGTACCCTGTTCCATGATATCAACTGCCTCCTATGACGTGATGTGGCTTGCAAATAACGATTGAGTCGACTTGTAGTGACACGATATGTCCCTTCTTGAAGCGGTCACTCGGAAAGTTCAACACCTCGTCGGCCAGGATACGCGCGCCGGCTCGCTGCGTCAACCATAGCACAACCTCACCTCCCTCCTCCATCAGACATCAATACCGTGCCCGAGTTGACCTGGACAACCGTGGCGGGTTTTCCCCCCGAGACGAAACGTACAGCAACTTGTGGCATGCGGACCGTTGTCGCCCAAGAAGCGCCGCCCGTCCGGTCGTTAGTATGGAATTGCTCAACAGAGCAGATGCACCAGAAATGTGCATGTGTTGATTGAGTATATTGTGAGGGCATCGGCGACGAGGCAGAAGTTGGCGCAGGGAGCACGTTGCGCTTCATTGTGCAGATGGAGTAGTTCACGGGGCGTCGAGCTCGAAGAGAGCCGCCTTGCAGTGGCAGTAACCAGCGTGCGCCACGTACTCGGCAGAGAGCGTCGTCATCGTTGTCGTCGTCATGGGTTATTGCATCGTGTCAAAGCATCTTGGCATTATAGCCAATACGATGGGCGAAATTACTCATTTAATTATGATATGCTGAAACAATTTCTACGATTTCCGATCACGAAAAATGTTCCAACCAGGTCCCTCCGCAGGAATGTGTTTCAGTGTGTGCAAAAATGAAAAATGCAGTCACCTGCATATCCAAATAATGCAATATTTCTAGCATTCGTCGTGAGTCGATGGTGTTTCAAGGCAATGCTATCAAAATGAAAAAAAATCATGAAAAGGAGAATAATATTGCATTTTAAGCAAAAATGTTCTACTCGGAGTCGAAAAAGTTTTACTCCGTTTTTCTTTATAATTGGGACTGTTAATTGCGATGCTGGATATGGTCACCAGACGCAAACAATTTGAGAAAAGTCATTTTTCGATTTTATCACAATATTCACCAAATTATTGTGATATTTGACGACATCCAGCCCAAAGCCACTGTAATCGCAAGGAGCGCACTTGTGTGAGTTTTTCACGCGTGGTTGGTTGGCGCAATTTTGTGGGCGGATGCTCTGTCGTAGCTCGCAAGGTTTAATGCTTATTGTTGTATGGTTTAAGGTAATTTTAGGTCAGAGTAACGAAAAATATCTTTATAATATGACCATGCATAAACCGTCCAAAAACCACGCGTGATTTACCTTTTCCCGGAGCGCACATCGGAAATTCCACTTCTGAAACATACGGGGTGTCAATAACAGTTTCAGAAATATATACAGACCACGACACAAAAATTGGCCACCTGATCCAAAATTTAATTTTGAAATTTGTATTGAGTTTTGTATTATTGAACATGGTTTCCGTCGAAAATATAATAATTGCAAACTGCACCAAACGACAAATGCTCGAATTTTATTGGTTGATATTGAGCCAATAGAGTGCTTACCTTGTCACGACGAGGATGAGTCATCCATGACATGTGATCTTTGTTACATTTCGAGAGTTTTGACAACAATAGTTTCAACCATGCTTATTTTAGCGACACGTGAGGGCATTTATATCCAAATCGTAAGTGACCATATGAATGATGTCGACAAATGTATCAAATTAAAAGTCATACTAGATAGCAACAACTGTAGACTTTGGGAGGGCTTTTTCGAACGACCGACGAATGAGACTTGAGGGAATGGCATCCCATACCTTGATAGTTCGAAGAATCATAGCAAGCCTCTTCTCAGCAGCAGTGACAACTGGCTTTTCATGAAGCCACTCAGCACGCAGTTTGCTCTTGAGAGGACCCATGACACCAACATCAAGTGGCT
>VJMH01006273.1:1081-13539 GCA_009835185.1 Aphanomyces stellatus | reverse complement strand
GGAACGCCTCGTTCAACTGGGCGCTCGATCACACGTCCGTCGGCCATGTTTACATTCTCAACAACTGCCACTCGCTGCTCCTCGTGGTCGGAAAAGCACTGCCAGGCAGCGGCGCCACCATAGAGCTCTGGGAAGGGATCGGCACACTCGTCGGCATCGCCGGGAGCATCCTCACGACCCTGGACGACTCGGGCATCTCAACTGACCGCATCGTTGCGCCGACATTGGGCGGTGATCTCGGCGCGCTAGCAGGCGCGATTGGCGCCGTCCTCTACCTTGTCCAAGCCAAAGCCTTGCAATCAAGGATGAACTTTTTCCAGTTCATGGCGTGCCATACACTCAGCGTCTGCCTCCTCCTCCTTCCCACGATGTATGTGCTTGGCGAGACGTTCGAGTTGTCTGTGGACCCGCATGTTGGACTCCTCGGTTGGGCCAACGAGAGCTGGGACCGCTGGCCCATGGAGCTTTACCTCGTCGGCGTCTGCGATTTTGTCGGTGGCATGGGCTACATCCGCGTGATGCGGCACTTTGAGCCGATCGTCGTGTCGGTTACGATGCTCATGGAACCCATTCTCGCGACGATACTCGGCATGCTCGTGGGTGTCGCGGCGCTGCCAGGACCGCTCACGTGCGTCGGAAGCATCGTCGTCATTGCCGGCTCCATCTTGGTCTACTCGGTCAAGACGCAAACCAAGCACCGTCATCACTCGAATGCTATGAAGTCAACAACGAAAGAAGAAGTTGAACGCCTTGTGCCGAGGCGGTCGCTCAACTATGGCGCCGTCGTCGTCGTTTAATATTACTATCTATTCCCCATCCTTGCTCACGCATGCAGCTCAACTGTGGCGAAGCGAGCATATCGTCAACTCTGGTGTTGTTGATGCTGGATGTCGTTGCGGTAGTTGGACGATTTATTCAATGAGCGGAATGGCGTGTTGGAGGTGGAGCGGGACGTTGGGCCCTCGAGCATTCGTCTGGGATGGTGCGATGCAGTGGTGTCGCCATGACTTGCTGTCAAAGATGTGGAGCGTCCCGCGCAGTTCCATCGTGACAAGTCCCGTGAGGACAGCTGATGCTTTGTCCAAGTAGTACACGCCGTCGTGCTCCCACGATGATAAAATACCTGGCTCGAATCGGTTCTTGGCGGCGGCGTACAAAAAGAACGAGAGGAGCTTCATGCGGACGCGGTTGTGTCGGTTCACTTCCACGACAAAGCACCGCATGTGCCTGTCACGCCCAAGAGGAACAGACCAAGGAAGCGCGAGGCGTTGCCAATCTCCATCGAGCTGCCCGAGCAAACGACGTCAAAATCAACGGCCACGACAAAACACGTGCGGGCGACGGCGACGCGGTGGGTTGTGGGGGACGCAAGACTCCACGCCGCCGACGCGAGAGAGACAAAGACGGCGCTCTGCATCGAGAAGCTCCGCGAGTACTGATTCGTCGCGACGGAAGACAAGTCGACGATCACGTAAACAATCCACGTGGTGTCGCCGACCGAGAGCAAGGTCCAGACGAGCGACGGCACGACCGACTCAAAGTAGTGCACGAGACCCCGGGGGCGCTGTACCAACTCGAGCGAGACCGTGGAGAGGAAGCCGAGGCCTGTGAGGCCACGAAACAGCACGAGCGGTTGGGTACTCCAGACGATGTTGGAAAAGGAATCATGTGGAGCCCTTGGATATGCCCGTGGCTCGTGCCAATACAAACAC
Organism: Aphanomyces stellatus; assembly: GCA_009835185.1. Classification (NCBI taxonomy): domain Eukaryota; phylum Oomycota; class Saprolegniomycetes; order Saprolegniales; family Verrucalvaceae; genus Aphanomyces; species Aphanomyces stellatus. The sequence goes on along the minus strand of VJMH01006273.1, from coordinate 11,827 downwards.
AAGCGAGGCAGGCGACGCCAAGGAGCACAATCGTCGCATATTGAATCACGCGGACGAGGTAGCTCCAAACGTTGCGAGGGATGTCCTCGGTATTCACGCGCGTCGAGTTTCTGGGGCGCCGAGAGCGTTGTGCGCGAACTCGAATCGCCTTGGAACGCGACGACTTCTCGCGCTCCTTTGACCCAGTCAACGAAATAGAGCCACACATAAAACTCAAATACAGACTCGGTTCCAGCAAATACATTGACGTGCGAGAGATGGACTTCGAGACCGTCGGCGTCGCCAATGCACTGCACCAATTTGAGGTGTCCTGCGTCCCGAATGTATGCTTTCGTACTTGACGCGGGACTCTGCAACTGGATTAACTCTGTGGGACTTGAAAACGTCGTCAATAACGCGATGGTTTCATTCAGGAGGGTGAGCGTGGACGACTTATGGGCTCGGTGGCGAGCCGCGACTGCCGCCCACGTACTCGCATTCGAGTTGTGCAGACCAGAGGCAACAACGGTCTTGACAACATTGTGGGTCGGCACAGTGAGGTGTGTTGCCGCAAATGCTGTCCCGACTAACGTACAAGAGCGGTATCGCGACGTAGCCACCGTAATTCATGCTCAATTGAGATTGCCGCCTCAAATCGAGGTCGAATCCCGGGGCTTGGCGGCAAAAAGATGTTTTGCTTGGCCATGCGCTGAAATACATGTTGGATCTCGTCGCTCCAGCTGAGTGTGCCCAGCACTTCTTGCCACAGGAGGCGACAGAGCGTTTGCAACAAAGGAAGGATGCGTCGTAAATCCACAACGTCGAATGGCTCAACGGTCGACCGAAAGGTTGTCAAGGCCGGGTCGAGGGGTGTTGGGAGATCCATGCACTCGACTAAGACGGACTCGGGCGTTGTGTCGTTCTGAAATGCAAACGAAGGACTCTCTGCGATGAGGCTCGACCCTGCGACCACGGATAAATTGGTTTGGACTTGCACGAGGTTGTTGGCCAAACCAGAGTTCATTTTAAAAGACGTGGCTGTCGAGAGCTGAAACGAGCTGTTAAGGGTCAGCTGGGTCGACGACCCAATTGCGTTTGTAATGGCAAACGAGCAACTCCCAGGCGCTTGACCTTTTGCCACTGCGTCTCGGTCACCTCGTGATCGCGCCAGAACGTGACTTTGAGCTCCACGGAGAGAGCGTCGTTTGATGTTTTCGTTTGAGTCAAAGCGCACCGCGACTTGACGTCCGAACGTAGGCAAACACCGTGGTCTTCAAGGCACGGCCCCAACACATCATCAACACTGGCCAATTCGAATTGCGCAATATCATTTCCAAGAAGACCGTCGAAAACTCATTGCGACAGCGTTGCTGGCGATGGGGACTGGATGCCAGACTCCAACTTCGTCCAAAGTCGACAAAGCATCCACGGGAGCAGGCAGCTATCCATGCGGCGGAGACCGCGAACGACATTGACCAGCGAATTGGCGTCGTTCTGGGCAGTGTCGGCGTACAGCGCGGAGCTTAACACCGTGTGGTAGGTTCGACAAAATCTCCATGCGAGGGGCTGTTGATCCGAAGAAATGTTGTCAGCTGGGGCATTTGCAGGCATGCGTTGAAAAATTCCTCAGAAACGCTTGGGTGCTGGTGTTGTTGAACACAGACAAAACCGTTGGCGAGTTGCGTTTGGCTGAACGAGAGGATGAGAAAGCTTAAGTAGGTGGCCTGGGTTTCCAGCACAGCGTAACAACGTAGTAGGCGCCGACGACGGAGGCGACGACCATGATGGCAAAGGTCACTGTGGACGAACCTTGCAATTTGAACCGTGCCCGTGCAGTGGACCCCCGCTGTGAACGACACGATCGTGCATCGACCGCAACCGCTCGGAACGGCACACACGCGTCGAGTAGACAGAGAATGACACATAGGTGACGAGGCTGCTGAGCGGGGCATACTTGTGGGCTTGCGTCACAGGAACCAAGATGTCGTGGGCAACGTATGTGACCCAAAGCGCCTCCCAGACGCTTGTTTCATAGAGTGGACGCGACGAGAGCTCGAGAGATGTCAGCCCCGTGGAACGTGGCGGACGTGAGCACGACAAGGCCGGTCATGCCTCGTAGAAAGAGAAACAGTCGATTGATCCACGTGCACCCGGCGATGCGGTTGACGTGGAGCAGGTTCATTCCATGGCGTATGGGAAAACGGAAGAGGGCATAGACTCAAAACGAGACGACCGAGACGTATATACACACGAGCCACAAGTACGCCGATGCATTGCCAGGCATGTCGGCGGCCAATGGTTTCAAGGCATGCTGACGAGACATGAGCGTGACCGATCCGTCGTCCCCCTCAAACGTGTAGACCTCGCGTTGCCCGTTGGCCCAATCGTAGAGCGTGAGCGACCCGAGAAAGCACCACGGATCAGCTTCAGACTCGGGGCCACCATCCGCTGGGACGACATGACGTTGGACCCTTGGACAGTCGTCCATTGTACAAAACTCAACTGGAGTGGCAACACATCTGGGCGATGGCATCGCGCACATACATCGAAGGCACTTGTTGGCCATGCTTCCAATGGATTTCCAGCAAGAGCAACATCCGTTCATGTCGATGTGAGCAATCTTGACAAGTGCTTCGTTGTCCACGTTCCGTGGGACACAGAGCGAAGAAACGGACTCGACGTCTTGCGTCGGTCAAACAAGCAAAGCAAAGAGAAGCGCGTCCCGGGCGAGCTGTATCTGATGGGGCACTTGGACGCCACAGTCAAACGATGGCTGGACAAACCGCATCGGGTTGCCGTATGGACACAATGGATTGCCCCCATAATCGACGGCGCCAGGATGGACTCATGTCGCTTGCACGATGGGTTCACATAATAATCGGTCGGATCACGAGCCAAGCACGAGTACAACGTGCCTTGATACACCGCCACAAGGTGCACCAAACTTGCGGGACGGGCACGAAATTGACGTCGTGTAGACCGAGCTGCGTCCGAATAAGCGCGGTCGCGGCGTTGCCTGCAGGTCCAAACCACCACATGTCCCACGACCCTTGGACCGCTTCAAAGCTGTCGGGGACCGCGCGGATGAGGCTCGCATTGGCCTGGGCAGATGCGTCTAAGTCGTTCCAGAAGCCACAGGTAGCACACTGCGTCGGGTGGGGCGTGTGATGGCAAGGGATGCTGCTGATCGTAATTCGCTGCTGAAGGCCGAGGGCGTTCTCGACCACGATCGCGTCGTCTCGGTAGCAGTTTTGGAGTGTCTTCTTAAACAGGGTCAGACCATGTGAGTGCCAATGCGTGACTTCATCATGCACATCAAGCCACGCGTGTGTCGACCAACGCAGCCCCCGCCGCTGTCGACGCGATGAACGCAAAGATGCCGTTCTCGAAGGCCGGGTAGTACGTGGACAAAGCCCAGTCGCTCGTGTGGACGTGGCGGAGGAGCGCCTCCAAGTAGACGGCGGCGGTGCGCTTGTTGTTGCACAAAGTTTGGTGTCATGCCGTGTGCGCCATTTCGAACGTCCGATTCAAGTCGAGCCAGCACGGAGGCGTCGTCATGTGCTCAACCAACGAAACGGATAGCATGATCTGAATGACATTGGCGAGGGGGATGCAGTCGAGGAGGATGACGCGGGGCAGCTGCGGGGCGCATGGAGAGAAAGGCAGTCCCGTTCGAATAGTCCTTGACCACGATGGAGGCTGGATCAAAGAGATCGAGGGTGCCGTTGACATGGAGCGTGAGTTTGGCGTTGTAGAGATCCAAGAAGGTTTGGACGCCCACAGGGGTGAAATGTAGCCACCAATGGTCGTTGGAACACTTGGGAGAGGAAGGAGACACTGAGAGCTTGGGATATGATGGCGTAGATAAGACCAACTAGTACTGGGACGCGCCACCGCGATGGTTGAAATTGAGCTTCATGTGGTCCACAGCTCGTTCCTTCGGGGTGCACGGCGCCAAGGGCCATGCTGCTTGTCGAGATTGCGACGGGTAAGACACTCGAAACGGACTAGTCCTGAACTGAAACGGCCGCCGATGACATGACACTCTTTCAATGACATTCAAGAAGCAACCGATGCATTGTTGTCTTGTTGTTTGCTTCGAGGGGGCGAATATATGCCAACGCCGACACGGAGGGCCAAGCCAAGCACCAATACGTCCACGGATCTAACTCCGCGCGACCGTCGCTTGAAGCAAGACGACATCGATCACGCCACTGCCGCAAGGATCGCACGGATCGTTCTTCGTCTTGCCAGCACAATTGTTTCGTTGCGCAAAGCCACAGAGGATGCGCAGGCCTTGCTGTCTACGTCATCAATCAATGGCACGTGTGCCACCTTCGAGACAACTTGACAGCCAGATGCGATCCTGAGGCGGGCGCATCCGTTTTATTGGAAAAACGTGTTCACCACTTGGCTATTCGGATAAACAACCGGAAGCATTTAAAAAGTCTGTGGGGAATGGCGCGAGCATCAAGATCGCCCGTGCACTGCGGGAACTCGTCGCCTGCTCAACACGAGGAAGAACGAGGCGCACGCCTTCATGTCGGCAAGAAGACCAAGACGATGGAATCATCGTGTACGGCGGTGGATGTCCTGTCCAACGCGTCCCTGTTTGCAATCATCCAGGGGTATCTTCCTGGGACGAGTTTCCAAGCGTACACATGTGGCGAAGTCGCCGCCGAGCGCGGCTTCATGTACGTCCTCCAACGTGCCCCAAATGTGGCTTTTGGATCCCTCAAGGGGGATTCTGTCGAGCGGGGCGCACGGGCGATGGATTATGCCGCGAAAGGAGGGCATCAAGTCGCCTTGGAGTGGCTGCATGTCCACCCTCAATTCCACACGGCCTGCTCCCACCGCGCAATGGACTGGGCTGCACGAGCAGGTCACTTTGACATCATCCAATGGCTTCATGCCCATCGCACCGAGGGATGCACCGACGAAGCGGCCATCGGCGCCGCGACCCAAGGTCACTTTGCCATACTCCAGTGGCTCGTCGCGACGTACCCAAACGAGTCCATCTCGATGCAAGTCATCGAAGAAGCCGCGGAAAATGGCCACGTCGCTATCCTCGAGTGGTATGTCGACGTCGATGGCGTCCCCCCTCCCGAGCGCTGGAGCGACGAGCCGTTTACGGCCGCGGCGAAAAACAACCACCTCGATGTCGTCGAGTGGTTGTTCGACCGACGCGCGCCTTCTTCCTCGAATGCCATGGATCTCGCGGCCGAAAGCGGACATCTTTCGATGGTGCAGTGGCTGCATGCCCACGACACGGGCGGCGCGTCCGAGGATGCGATCAACTGGGCGGCCAACTGCGGCCATCTTGAGGTGATCCAATGGCTGCATGTCCATCGGTCGGACGGATGCACGACAGACGCCGTCGATTTTGCCGCCGAAAATGGGTTCCTCTCGGTCGTCCAGTGGCTCCTCGCGCACCGCCCCGAAGGCGAAACGACCCAAGCGATGGATCTCGCAGCCAAGAACGGCCACCTGGACGTCGTCCAGTGGCTGCACACGCATCGGTCCGTCGGATGTACCACCGCCGCCATGGACGGCGCGGCGAAGCGCGGCCACCTCGACATGCTGCAGTGGCTGCACGACCACCGCAACGAAGGATGTTCGACCAACGCGATGGACTTCGCTGCCAAGAAGGGCCACGTCGACGTGCTTGAGTGGCTCCATCTGCACACGACGGCGGGGTGCACGACGGACGCGGTCGATTTCGCCGCGCAGTACGGGCGGGTGGCAGTGTTGCAGTGGCTGACGCGCCACCGCAGCGAAGGCGGAACGACCGACGCGATGGCGTTTGCCGCCGAGCACGGACACCTCGCCACGGTCGAATGGCTGCACGTCCATCGCCCAGAAGGCTGCACCACTGACGCCATGGACTGGGCCGCGAAGAACGGACACGTGGATGTCGTCGCGTGGCTTCATGTCCATCGCAGCGAGGGATGCTCGCCGGATGTCGTGGACGCGGTCATCCGCGCGGGCCATCTCCGTGTGCTCCAGTGGTGGTATGCGCATCGGCCGGAGCGATGCACATGGAACGCGATGGCAGTCGCGGCCGAGAACGGCCAACTCGCCATCTTGCAATGGCTCGATGCGCTGGGCACGGAGGAATGTACGACCAAGTCGATGGACCTGGCGGCGGAGAACGGACATGTGGACATTCTCGAGTGGCTCTCCGCGAATCGGACCGAAGGATGCAGCCGCGAGGCGCTCGAGCTGGCCGTGAGCGATGGCCACGCCGCCGCCGCCAAGTGGCTCGTGCAGCACCGGCCGGCGGAAGCGCCCGTCACGCAGTGCATGAAGCTGGCGCGTGAGTACGGCATGGAGCGTCTCCGGGACTGGTGTGTGACGCAGCCAACAAGGAAGAAGAGGGGCAAGAAGTAGTCGGACACACTCGCCCATCTCTGGCAACAACGAATGATCGTGGACGAACATGCGATTTTGGGGTAGTCAAAAGTGTGTGTCTCGACTTGGTGGGACACATCACGGCCGCAAGGTTGTCAATTCGTGCCTCGCGCGCATGCATTCTCGCCCGCCGCGGCATCTGGTTCACACATCATGCATTGCCAGGCCTGTGATTCGCCACAAACTTTTTCTGAGTTTATGGGGACACGGGTGGCAAACGCATCGCGTCGCATCACATGGCCTGTGATGCGTGTTGTTCCTTCCGTGGCAGACTTCCGCCCTTCCTCCACCGCTGCAGAAAGGTACCAACAACCCCCGCGGGTCGTCGTCGTCGTCTTCCCTTCTCGGTGGAACGCCATGTAAGTTGAGGCCACGTGGACATCCATCCCCCCATCAGGAGCATATGTGTCCCAATGTGTGGCCAATCCTTCCGAGTAATCACAGGCTTGGATTGAACCTGCCAACTTCAATGCGGTAACGACGTCGGCGAGCCCACTTTTGTCATAGGCATCCCACGTGTCCTAAATATCCGGATGCCCGGATAATATATCTATTGGTATTTGTATAGGAATACGACTACTCGTCGTAGGACATCCTGAGTGGCGTCGCCGTCCCAGTCATTTACAGTGGGAGGATCGCCCCCGCGGTTGTGGGACGCTCACCATACAAATTGCTGAGAGAAACGAGGTAAGAAGTGAAAAAGAGTTGGATCCAAGCAATATCTACACTCCGACCCTTTGCAATGCATACAAATACAAGGTCAAATCAAGTAAAAACGCGTTGAAACCCAGCCTCGTATCCGCGCATTGTGGCACCTGACATCGGAGGATTCGACGCCCATGGAAATCGAGGAAAGGCCGTGGTGCAGCGAACTCAGTTTTCAATTTCCCTGGCCAAGGTGAGATCCCCACGCCCCCCCGCTCGTCCTCACAGTCGCATCCGTGAATAGATCATGACCGCCGCCGCCCCCAAGAAGTACCGCTATGTCCGCTCGGACTTTGAACCCCTCGAGACCAAGCCCCTCCATTTCGACATGGTCTTCGACATCACGGAGAAGGAAGTCCGCGTGACCCTCCAAACGACGTTGAAGTATGTCGGTGCGGCCCCCAAGACTGTGCTCAAGCTCAACTCCAAGGCGTTGGAAGTCACGAGCGTCGAGCGCCTCCACACCTTCACCCCCTTGAACAACACCCGCGACTTCGTCGCCCACGTTGCCAGCTTTGGTGCCCCTGCCGCCCTCGACTACGTCGTCGACACAGTCGACCACTTCTTGGTCATCACGCTCGACAAGCCCGTCCAATCTGGCGATGAATTTGTGATTCGCACCGTCTCGATCGCGCGCCCCACCGAAAACATTTTGGAAGGCTTGTACTACGACTACACACCCGAAGGCGCCCCCCGCACGATCATCACCCAGTGCCAACAATACGGCTTCCAACGCATCGTGCCCTGCATCGACACGATGGACGCCAAGGCATACTACACGACCACGATCGTCGCCGACAAGAACTACACCAACATCATCACGAACGGTGATTTGGCCCCTGGATTCTCGACCCCTGAAGGCAAGCCCATCTACCACCCCGCCGTTGAAGCGTTGGGCGTCGAAGACACTTCCCGCCATGCGCTCAAGTACTACAACCACACCGTCAACATGGCGCCGTACCTCTTCTTCTTGGGCGTCGGCACGTACGTGACGTACCGTCGCACGTTGGAATTCCCCGACGGCGACACGACGTTGTTGGAATTGTTGGCGTTCCCCGGCTTTGCCGAACCCAAGGACGCCAAGCTCTCGGTCCAAATGTTGCACGATTCGATTTTGTGGACCATGATCTCGTTGGGCCCCGAGGCGACCGAACACCACGACGAACGCAAGGCCATCTACGCGTTGCTCGAAGAACGCGAAGCGCTCAAGGCCAAGGCCGCGCCGTTGACTGTCGGCAGCGAAGAAGTCGTCGAAGTTCAAGCGCTTTCGACCTCGGACGCCGCGCGCTTGACCGCCATCCGCGCGGAACTCAAGTCGCTCATTGGCAAGTGGACCAAGACTGGCTACAAGTACACGGGCCAAATCTACCGTGAAATCGGCATGGAAAACTCCAACTATGGCGGTATGGAAAACGTCGGCAACACGACGATTGTGAGCTCGTGCTTGTGCCCCACGTGCCGCATGGGCGATCAATCGTACGAGTACATGGAGCGCGTCAAAGTGCACGAATACTACCACAACATCAACGGCTCGGAAGTGACGGGGCAATCGCCGTTTGAAATCTGGCTCAACGAAGCCGTGACCGTGCACATGGAACGCAAGCGCCACGCCGCCATCTTTGGCCAAGAATACCATCGCCTCGGGGACGTCGTCAAGATGTTCACGCCTGCGATCGGCCCCATTGCGCTCGACAAGGCCGCCACGTGTTTGAGTGTCGAGCCGGAGGGGTTCAACCAGACCCAAGAGCTCGTCTCGGCCGTCACGTACTCCAAGGCGCCGGAAATCGTCCGCATGGTCGAGCTTCTCTTGGGCAACAAGAACTTTAACGTTGCGTTGGACAAGTACTACACCAAGTACCGCTACAGCAACGCGACGACGGCCCAGTGGTTTTCATGCATGGAAGAAGTGTCTGGAATTGACTTCCAAAACTTCATGCGCGTGTGGTTGAAGCGTCCGGATCACCCCGAAGTCGCCTTCGCGACCAACTACGACGCCGCGACCCAAACCTACCGCGTCCAATTGAGCCAAAGCGGCTTTGAGCGCTTTGACAACACAGACGTCGCCGGACCGTGGGAAATTCCGATCGACTACGCCTTGATCAAGGACGGCAAAGTCATCCGCGAAGGCGTTTACTTCCTCAAGGACAAGCAGGCCGAGTTTGTCTTGGACAACGTGACGTCGAACCCCGATTATTTGTCGTTTGCGCGCCAATGGTCGTTCTTTGGCACGACCAAGGCACTCAACGCGTCGCACGACGCCCTCGTCAAGCAAGCCACGTTCGACCCTGATGCCGTCAACCGTTACTTTGCCTACCGCGCCGTCGCCGACGGCGAAAAGGCGCGCATCGTCGAAGCGTTGAACGCTGGCCGCAACGACGTGACCATTTCGCCCGCGTTTGCCGCGTTGCACGGCTCCATCTTGTTTGACGAATCGCTCAACCCGGCCGTCCGCGCGCTCATCTTGAGCGAAAAGAACGCGCTCACGTCCCGCGAAGACTTGAGCCACCACTACGACCACATCGCGACGGCCACCAAGGCTTTGTTGCAATCGGTCTGGGCCGCCCATGCCGACAAGATCCACGCCAAGTTGAACGCCCTCATCGCGGCGTCGGTCCCTGGTCCCCACAAGGACCAACTCTTGCAACGCGCGCTCAAGCTGCACTTGCTCGCGATCGTCTCGGCGGGCGCCAAGGAATTGGCCTTGCCCACGCTCGCCGCGTCGTCCGTCAAGGTCGACGTCCCCGCCGTCGCGCTCGGTATCCTCAATACGTCGACGTTTGTTGCCGACAAGGAATTCAGCTTCCGCGTCATTCTCGGCAGCGAAAACTATGCTGACCGCGCCGCCGTCCAAGCGCGCATCCGCGACGAGTGGTCCAAGACCCCCGAAATGCTCGAATCGTACATTGCCGCCGTCGGAACGTTGAGCACCAAGGACTTTGCGTCGCAGATCCGCACGTTGATGGCGCTGCCGTACTTCAACATCAACCAAACGCACCACACGCGCACGCTCGCGCGCGGTTTGAGTCAAACCCGCCACGTGAGTGTCCTCACGGAAGAAGGCCGCAAGTTGATGGTTGAAGTCTTCACCAAGATCGGCACGGTCAACCAAATGTCGGCCTACCCATTGCTCAAGTGCTTTGACCAGATGCATTCCTTCACGGGTGCGACCAAGGAGGCGTTGATCGCAACCGTCCAAGCCATGCAAGACTCGATCGACCAGGTCAAGGAAGAGTCGTTGTACAACCAATTGAACATCATGCTCCGTAAGGCCTAAGTCGACCTAGCTTCGTAATATAATTCTCTATTTGCGTTTTATTTTATTCGATTTCCATCAGATACCAGTGAAACGGTTGTTCCAGCTGTCGGTTTTGTCATTGACCGACGCTGATACCGTGCTTTGGCCGTTGCTCGGGTGTGACTGCTGCCGTGGCGTGCTGCGACTGGCACTTTGGCATTTTCGACCATGTCCCAAGTCGTCATCGCCGCCGCGCGCCGCCGTAGTCTCGCCGTCCATGTTGCCGCGGCCCCCGACGCTCCACTGAAGGACACGCAGGACAACAACGTCGACGACCACGAAGACGACGACCCAGCAGCCTTCGTCCTTGACGAACCGCTGGCCGAACCCACCGACACGTTGAAGAAATCCTCGCT